>MU225936.1:1450596-1468418 GCA_018584345.1 Thuja plicata
ATATATATATATATATATATATATATATATATATATATATATATATATATGTCAAACACCAAACACTAAAATCTATGTTACTATGAAGTAATAGCTCACAACATTAATATTATTACGTATTTATAATTATTATAAGATATAACACGCAGATAGAATAAAATCGCATGCCTAAAAATAAATATAACCATCCAAAGAGGCCATAAAACTCAACTATAAAACACATAGAGAAAACCACAAGGTCAAACAAGGCAAGTCAAGCCAAACTCCTGATCAAGCATGAAACCCTCTAAAAGTTAGACCTCTGAAAAAAGGAAATCTATGGTCATAAGGGAAGGCATTTGCGAGAACCTTGGTACTATCTCTGCAACAACGGATATCAAGGATTTGAGGGCACGCTTAGACCTGTGAAGCCAAGTAGAGTTGATGGCTAGTACCTGCAAGCCTACATCAGAGAGAAACTATACATCTACCTATACATATATAAGGAAGGTAGTGTAGAAAGATGACTGGGATCGAGACATCATGTGGACCTCACTAGGTGAGTAACTATGACTTTGCCCCTAGTCATGAAATCACATCATAAATACACACACATATAACATCAAGTATATAAATCATGAATCATTTATAAATAAGGGTTAGATCATAATCCATTAAGGTTAGTCACATAACCAAATCAAATTTCCAAAGAGATTATCATATCTAGTACATAAGTATGATATAGCAATAATCATGAAAAAATATGTCTAACCATACAGAATCATCACATACGAGGACCTAATCATTAGGAAGACCTAGAAATCATAATCATTGATACGAAGGATCACTTGCATTTTAATCACATATGTTTCTCAGGTATCCATTCTAACACATATAAGATCCTAAAATATCATCATCATCATCATCATCAAATGGTGGCCACATAACAAAGGGATAAATGCATTGATAAGTACATCATTGTCAAACTAGATTAGAATAGAATGAGTTAAACAAGCACCTCAAATAGATACATGTCAACAAAAGAAGCACTAAGATACCTTCAACATTACCAAAGGCACAATAGGCATAGAGGGGTATTACACAATGTTTATGTACTTTTAATGATATGATAATTATATGAATGATTTTAATGATGTTAATGAAATGTACCTAAATGCAAATGAGATACTGTTTTGAAATACATATATGAATTTTGGGATTATTGCTTTTGGCAACTTTTGTGTTTTTTTTTTAATCCTAGGGGAATGCAAGCTCAATGCATATTTTTTAATTTAAATTGCACAACAAATTTTTAAAAGATGAGCATGGACGACATTCAAAAGATAAAGATTAATGAAATATATTGCAGGTGCATTAGAAGGAAAATGAAAATTGATTCCAAATTATTAAATTGGATAGCAATTACTTGCACAAAAATAATTGCCAATGCATGTAGCCCATGGTCGGTCGAGGTGGCACTTAAACATTTAATTCATCAACTAGGAGTACTGCTGGCCTACTTTCAGGTAAATGTGAAAGGAAAATATCTCTCTTCTAGGAACCATCCAAATAGACATATACAAGATTTTACGTCCAAAGGAGAATAAAAGGTAAAAGTGAAATCTGCTTGGACACATGATATGGGTTTAAATGAAATGGCACTGATTTATAGGACTAACCACATTTTCATATTGCTTGCAACACCAGTAATGCTTTCATTCAAAATACTTGTGATATAAGTTATCAAATATGAAAAATGCCAAAATTAGCTAACCAACATTTTTTACAATCATAAAATGTCATTGCAAGTCATCACCCATCTCAGTTTCTCAACATTATGTTTTAAGAATGCTCTCCATTTTCTATTCACAAGACCCCTTGAAGACTTCAACACTTACATTTGATTCTTTAAAATCCATACTCTCAAGACCATGCTTTCATGAGGAAAGAGTCCACTCTTTCATTGCTCACAGGTGGTATCTGTTTTCTACACACAACATTCATTTCCTACACATTTGTTTGCTCGCAGGTGGTTTGCATTTGTATGTTTGTAGACATGTGAAAAATTGGAAGCACAAACATGACGCATGGACTGTCTGACAAAATGCCTCAAAGAAATGTGGACTTCTGGACTCCCACAACATGAATTACCCTTTATTCCTTGACTTTTAAGGTTTAAAAATAATTATAAAAGAACAAAACATATGGAGGCTGTCAAATTTTAAATAATTTTATTATTAAACAAAGGCTTTAACTATAAAATTATAAATACATTTTGTGCCTGATTTCAATTATATTGAAGAGCAGTCATTACGACTGTATATTCCTATGTATTTAAAATCAATGGCTTTTTTAGGAAGACATTTTTACAATATTTCTAATTAATTGTTTATTTCCTTTAATCTGACATTTCAAATGAGCTGGGATAGAGGCAGCTGAGTCAACATGCCAAGTTAATATCACCAAGAACAATTGTTCAAATATGTCATGGAAATACGTGTATAGTTCAGCCTACAATTTCTATTTAAGCATGTAGTACTTGTGACTCCAAATTTCTATAAATTGTGTCTGATGCCATTACATGGTGATCAAGAGATAGCACTGTAAATATGTTCTATGTCTAATTTCACTTATATGAGCAACCAGTCACTATGATTGAATATATACGTTGACAATTTTAGAATTTTATTTTTTTTCAACAATCCAAACGTTATATTTAATATTCTTAGTGCTAAATGTGGAAATGATAATAAAATTCATAAAGGGAAGGATAATATAGTAGTCAATACATTGTTCCCTTCAAGAATGAATTAAAGAAGGAAACCAAAATTTCCTTCCTACAAACTTGAGTTTCTACAAGAATTTTCAAAAATAACATTTTGTTTTGTTGACAACGAGCTAGAAATCGATGATGGAGTATAAGTAGACTCTGTTGGAAATAATGGAATGGTGTGTACTGAGAGGGGAGGGGTGAATCAATACCCTTACAACTTTTATCACTTAACCTTAATCCTTTTAGTAAGCAATTTCTTGTATTACCAACCATATGTGCTCTTCTATCTTTATGCATGTAATATCAATTCATAAAATCAATTAGCATGTAAACATTCATGAAATGTATTGACACATGACACAAGATTTGGTAACATAGAAAACCCCTGTTAGAAGGTAAAAACTGCGGTGCGGGTGAATCCCACAAAACTTCACTATCTGCAGAATGGAAGGGGTTGGTTAAGGCTTACAAGTTTGATCACTTCTGATGATCTTACCCTGTTAGGAGTAATATGTAGAGATTGGTTAAGGTCTACTCTGTTAAGAGCTTTAGCAACACTATTTAGCATGCACTCGGTTAAGAGATTTACAAAGGATTGTTAAATCCAGCTTCTTAAAGGATTTCTTCTATTTTCTACACTTGTTATAATGTAGTCAAAAATATTCATTGACCTGAGTATATGCAATCTAGGATTGTTGATTACAGATCCAATAAAGTTCACATGTATAATTATCACCTATAGTGATTGATCAATACTGTTGTTCTGCTCGGTAGCCTTGAATCTGGTTCTTGATAACTATTTTCATCTTTTGTTGTTCTTCTGCATAAAACTCTCAGTCTGATCCATAGATGTGCTCCTTGGCTACAATCATCATCACATCCACATGTTTTGATTTATTACACATCTATTTATACAATGAATTTTACCTAAACGATTTTCACATATAACAATGATAACTCTATGATCAAAGGTTTACAACTTGACATTGATCTCCTAATTTGCATGTTTCTAATCAATTAGACTGATTAAAACAACTACAATTACAATTACATTGCTTGTCCCTCAAGAAATGGATTTAAAGATGTAACGTATAAAATAGGTGTGTTACCAAAATGTAAGGTTTGAAATGATGATGTTTGAAATGTGTGTTACATTTATGTAAAGGGGTAAGGAGATTGTTTATTAATTGTTCTTTGATTTTCTTAGAATGTATTGAGTTCCTTAACCTTACCTTACATTTAATTGAATTGTATTGATTAAGTATTGCAATTGTGATTAAGGAGAAGATAAGATGTCCTTTTTCTATCCTAAAATGCACAAATGGAAGATCCAAGTTGATCAACCCAAGAGAAGGGCTAATGCACAAATGAATCAACTATTTGGAAAAGAGAATAAGAAGGATGTCTTAAATTCTGTAAATTGATTAAATGCATATGTTTGATTATAGTAATTTAAAAGGATAGGAAGAAGAACTAACCTTACAAAGTTGCAGATCAAAGAATGCTATTTTCTAAGGTCTGCAGACTGTTTCTAGAAAATCTGATAGTTGATCCCAAACCAAAATGCGGAGACGAACAAAACCCATAAATCTTTTTCCGTTCTAATGTCATCTTATGAAAAAGGTTGACCTTGACCCACAAATGTCAACCCTGACCCAATAATGTCGACCATGACCTGCACAGGTCTGACAGAGAATCTGTTCACACCGTCTGAAAGAAAGCCGAAAAGGGTATCCAGATCTGGTCTCAAAACTACAATCCTAAACCTGTACCTGCAAGAAAAACAGGATTGTTTGTTGTGGGAGAGGGGTTTTCCATAGTCAAACCTTGATTTAGGAATTAACCTTGAAATCGATAAAGTACAGAATGCTAGCAAGTAGTAGAATTGAATCTAACAATGAAGCTATGATATTCAATAGATATGTAATTGTAATTCAAATGTATGTAAGTATGAAAGTATGAAAGCATGAACTCAATAGAAACCATAAAAATTCATGATTATATGCTTGAAATCCACCTTGAAGAGATGATGAAAGAGTCTTGAGGATGCATAAGGGATCTTGAAGGAAGATCACACCACCATGATGGCTAGATCTAGGGTTTGAATGATGAATCTTGAATGCTTGAACCAAATCCCTTCAAAGGCTTGAAAGCTTGAATCCTTGATCTTCAATGGAGAACATGAATGCTTGAGAGGAAGAATTGGACACCTTTAAAGCTTGGAAATAAGTAGAACAATGGATGCTTGAAAACTTCTTCTTTTGCTCAATATCGCTTAGGCTTCAATAGAGGACTTAGAGAAAATGAGAGAGAAATGCTTCCTTTTATATGAAACTAGGGCACAATATTCTAAGGAGGCCGACATAGGATAATTAAATTCCAATCAGATGCATGCCCTTATAAAAGGACCTATATTAAATATAATTTAGGAATCAATGATTTGGAACCTGAAACAACTGACCCGGAAGTGGGAAAATTGAATTTTGGATGACCCCCGACAACCGACAAGTTTCTAGTTTTGAAAGGGGGACCCTGGTTAGGGTTGAGGTTGACCCTAACTTAGGTTAGGGTTGAGGTAGACCTTGACCTAGGTCAAGTTCAAGGTTGACCTTGAGCCAGGGGGTTAGAACCCCTGGAAAATATGCCAGGTAGGGTAGAAGGTGCCCATAGAGGCCCAATCAGGGTCCTAAACAGGCACAGAAGTAGAGGATGATGCAGAAGCAGGAGGATGATATGATGGAGGTCAAAAATGTCCCCTAAGGAGGCCTAAACACTCTTAACATGGAAGTGCTTCCATTTTAAGATGATACAAAAGCTAATAAAAAAGATAAATATTAAACACAAGTGTTTTATCTAATGTGTAAGTCAGATCCACATTTCTCAAGATTATAACTGTCTCTCGTTAGACTGGTGCTCAGGTTGCTCTGTAGTCTATCAAGTTCCTCTGTTATCTATTATGTCAGGTTACACTGTAATATACTTGTCAGGTTCCTCTGTCGGGTTACTCTATCGGGTTCCTCTATCGGGTTCCTCTTATAACATTTTTGGGTTGCACTAGTAAATTGTGTCGTCGAGTTCCCTTGTGAACTTGTCTGTCAGGTTGCACTAAACTTGTCTTTCAGTGTTGTTGTTAGTGACAGTTCAAAACTTTTTTTCCTTTCATACTAATGGAAAAATATGTCTTCAATCTCCCCCTTTGACATTCGTATAAAAAACTGATATGTGCATAAACTAAAATGTTTCATAATGTACACCATGTGTTCACCTAGTCATTATGACTCCCCCTATGTATATGTTCTAGTATAGTATATACACTTTGCATTTATACTATTTTCCCTTTTTCACCTTATCTTATCTTCTCCCTTTATCATATCATTTTCCCCTTGTATCATATTATTTTCCCCCTTTTTTGATAGTAAGGGAAAAGGTGTAATTACCTACAACTTGTCAAAACTGTGTGAATGGGAGTTGTTCATGTCTTCCATCATCTTCTCCCATTTTTCTTGAAGGTGTTCTAGGGCCATTTTCTCCAATGTAATCCTTGCGTACATATAACATAGATGCTCTCGGTGATAGACATCTCCGGGGTGGTAATTATTTGTCTGGCCGTAATCATATGTTGCTGCAGTAGTCTTAGATTCAGTAGGAGTAGAGCCTGTAGCTTGTTTACCTCATTTCTCAACTTTGATTCTGACTCTTGAATATGAAGTCTCAACTTCTTTGCTTCCATTACCTTTTCATAATGCAACATGATTGCACTATCAGTATTGAGAGACCTTGTGCACTAGCAGTAATATTTCCATCTATGTTTGCAATCTTTTCACTATTTTCCTTAGTGAAGTGCTCTAATGTGCTTAACTTATGAATTAAGGTGATAACTTCTGAAATGATCGGTTCCAATTAATTTACTAGTTCAGATAGCTTTACCTTATTCTCGACCACTTCTTGGCTGATTTTCTCTATCAATTTGTATTGGTACTTTTGTTCTGCTCGTTCTTCTATAGCCTTCCCTGCATTCACATTTTGTGATCTAATGGCTTCGGTAAGAACAGATAGTTGATCAATGATAGAAGCATTTTGATCAATATCTGTATCAGGTACAATCTACTGAAGTATCTCCTTTTTTGTCTTTAGTACCTGAGTGTCCTTTGTCACCTTAAGCTTATCTTGGATAGATTTTCTTTTACAAAGTTTAGCATACTTTGTAAGTACCTCTGGATCCAGTGTCCTCAGATCACAGGATGGTATCTCAATAATCTCATCCAATGTAACTGAATTCTTATTCTTTTTCTTCTTCTTAGATAGAGTTGTGGTGGGACCTGTATGCAGTACCATAGGAAGTTCCTTTTCTTGGTCTGAAGTGCTTAATGAAGGATTTGGAGTATGCGTACCTTTATCTTGTTGCTTGGTGTCTACCTATCAATTGGGAGTGGAAGTCTCCACATCAACCTTAGCCTTATCTGCAACATCTCCTTCAGTATCCTTAGGAGTGGTATCACCTTGTTTATCTTCTTCACCTTTATATTTTTTCTCTCCATCTGTTTCTTTCGGTTCTCCATTTTTTATATTTTTCTCTCCGTATATATTCTTCTCATCAGATGTGTTTTCGGTTCCTCTTCTCCATTTTCTTCGGGTATGCTTGCATCAGGCTCGGGTGATTTCTCCTTTTCTCAGATTATATTGATAGCTTGTATTAATAGTGGCAT
This sequence comes from Thuja plicata, assembly GCA_018584345.1. Taxonomy (NCBI): domain Eukaryota; kingdom Viridiplantae; phylum Streptophyta; class Pinopsida; order Cupressales; family Cupressaceae; genus Thuja; species Thuja plicata. The sequence continues at coordinate 1,458,055 of MU225936.1, forward strand.
TTTCCCTGGTATATGTACCTGTGCAACAACATTTGTTGTGTCCTGTTCCTTGGATTGGTCGGAGGTAAGAGTAACACCTTCATCTGCCTTTAGCTCATCTGCAGGATCATCTTCGGTGATATCTATGATATTTGTATCTGTGATTGTATCATCTGTAGTATCCTTTAATGATTTTAGAATATGACAAATGTCATCCATTGCCTTGCTTGCTTCTGTATTTAATTTAGTTTGAGTGACATCCTCATCATCATTTATCAGAATATGCTCTGGGATCGGTATAGCCTCTTTTTCTTCATTGTGAGGCTTGTCGGTGAGTTCCAATTCTTTCTTGGGGCTTGTTTCCTTTTCAGGTACATCGAGTGATTTTTTCCAAGTAGCCTCACTTTCTTTGTCAAGCTCAATAAAGTTTCCCTGTAGGACTTTGTAAGCTGTCAATTTTGCTGAGAACATTTTTGAATGTAACTTCATCATTTCCTTTATTTCTCCATTTTGGACTCGGGTGGCATAACGGAAACAAGGGTTCTTTCCCTTATCTATCTTTTAGAATTCAATGTGAATGTCCACCTTTCCGATAGTCTGCCAAGAAGTTCTTGTGGCATTTTACCTTCAAACTGTATTGGTACATATTTAAATATACACATTTGTGTGATGATTGCTTCCTCTATCTTGTTCTGATCCTTGAGATTTAGAGTTAGCCATTTTCCAACCTTAGGGTCAGTTATTGAACCTGCCTTGATGATTAATGCACACACCTCATCAATTGTAGTAGGAAATTTGTTCTTAACAGGTTGGAGTTTCTTAGTGTCCTCTATATCTTCATTTGTTCAGATTATTCTTTTTCTCCTCTTAGGTTTTGATGTTTTCCCTTTTTGATGATTCCTTTTGTAAGTCCTTACCTATCCTTTCTTGATCGGTGGTGAGTGTACTTTAGTAGTTTGAATCCTTTTCCGTGATGCATCCATAGTCCTTGGTTTCTTTGCAGGTGGTGGTGGTGCATCAGACTCTGTAGATTCAGAGTCCCTCACTTGTTGACCTTCACTGACGGGTGACTGTCCCTCGGTTTCTTCTTGTGGTTATGTTTCTTCTTCATTGATCGATAAATTCTTCTCAAGTGTCTTGACCATTTTGGTCTTCTTTTGGTTGATCTTCTTCACAACTAAGCCTATTTTTATTCTTTCCTTGGCTTCCTCATAGGTTCCAAACTTTGGTTGTGATTTGTCCAATGGCTCATTTAACAATGCTTCAATAGCATTGGTGGCTTGATCTATGTTGATCTCATAGTCAATTGGTGCTAACCATGCTGTCCTTGGTACAACTGGGTTGATCAAGGTGTTACCGGTGTCCACCATAAAACAAACTTTAGTCTTATACTTTTCTACCAGTTGTTCTAGTATCCTCATCCTTTTCTGCATTCTGTCCTTAAATCCAGTGAAGTATTCATCCATAACTGATGTAAATTTGTCACCTAATGACTTGATAAATTCACTGATTTGAATTTTTACTGGTCGGGTAGTATCCCAGTTGACATTATTGACAGATGGAAACAAGTCTTAAAATTTGAAAAACATGCACATTAGAAGTGATCCAAACTTACATGAATTGGACTTTGCAAACCTGATTGTCCTCAAGTTCCCATCTAACTGCTTTAGTATAAGCTCAGATAAATCCAACTGCAATCCCTTCTTTACAATCTTCTATGCAGTGTCTACTACTCCAGATGCAATACTATTCATCCTGTTGGCTTGGAATATCTTGTAGCCCAGCACACAAGCACCAAATTTCATTTCTGGATCCTTGATGGAATTTACTTTCAAGCCTCTGCTATCCCATTTTGCACCTGTCATCTTCTCAATCTCAGGATGAGAAGGGTGTTTGAGTGCTTTTGCGTTGTCAGTTATAGGATAACCAGCCATTGCATGTATGACATCCCTAGTGATCATTTTTGTCTCATCCAACCACATTTTTCGGTCATGCACTCTGCTCAACACTATCTTAATCCACTCAATTTTAAATTCCTTCCAGAACATTAGGGCATTTGTGAGCCCTTTCACCTAGATGTGTTTGTGTTCATCCTTGATGGTTTCATCTTTGCAAAGCTTCTTGTAAGCTTGATCAACCTCAAGATATCCTATCTCGGCAATCTTTGAATGTATGTAGGATCGGACATCCTCAATCAGTAAAACCCTAGGTGGAATATCAGAGAATGTACCAACGTCGTCGGGTTGCGAGGCAACCTCTATAAAAAACTTGTATTTAGGTTCTTCACAAGTGGCATTCTTGATCAGATTAACCTTTTTATCCTTGGCGTTCTTGATCTTGGTTACACGGGATGTGGTTTCCATGATTTCTAAAAATTAGGGCTTTTCCCGTAAAATAAATAGTGAGCTCGGTGATGTTACTTAACCTTCTAAAAGTTGTTGTGATTATATTTGATTGTTGTGAATCTGTTGGTTAAATGCTTCTGCAATATGGTCGCACTGTGCTCTGCTTCACTCTACTTCTTTTCTCTAAATTGCTGGTGAATGAAATGAAGTCTCCATCATCTTTTTAGAGATGGTGCTCTAAGTGGCGTCATTAATGCTTCACCTACTTTTTGGGTATCGAAGACGGAGTCGCTCGGGTGACATGCCAACTTTATTTTCTGTGAAAACATGATGCTCGGGGCAAGTGTCAACTCATTTAGCTTTTCACACATTCACCGACGGATCTCAGTATATGGCGAAGACAACATTGTCTTTTCATTACGGACGATGTTCGGTTTACACGAGTAACTTAGTTTGTGTATGTTAACCGATGATTCTCGGTAAGCATTGACAACTTAGCTTTTTAAGTACACCGATGCTTTTAAGTGTGCATTAATCGATGAGATTGAACTCACGAAATCATAACAAGTAATACCATAGTGCATCTTTAATCATGCTAGCTTGACATTTTTAACTATGTATAATGGAACTGATGTAAAGTATAACTTAGTATAGTGCAGTTCCATACTTACTTGTTCATCTTAGGTGGGGGTGGTGATGCCACCAGATTCATTGGATAAGGTGTCACCAATTGCATTGCTTGATCCAGCATCATCAATGTTTGTATCTTTCCTCCACATTTTGTTTCTCATCTTCCTAATGTATTCAATGGTATTTCCATTGGCAAAAGTGCTTTTCTCTATCACTCAGTTTCTGTAGTCCTTTCTTAGATGACCAACTTTATGATAGTGTAAGAATGCCATTCCGGGGTTAGTCCAGCTCCTAGTTTTTCTCATCCATTTTCTCATGTAGTTTGCTACTATGTGTCCATATCTACCACATGCTATGCAGTTTGTCCATGTGTTGTAATCCCAAACATATGAGTTACCGACTCTTTTCGGTTGATAAGCATTTTCTTGTTCTTTAGGTTTCCATGCTTGCCTTTTCTTCTTCTTGCATTCAAGAAATGTGTGCCCATGCATTTTGCAAGTAGGACAATATTTTTCCATGTAGGTTTCCTTCTTTGGTTGTTTTACCTTAGATTTACATTCATATGCTTTATGTCCTTTCTTGTTACATTTATAATAATTTCCTATGAATGGAGATGTGGATATAGGAATACCTTTAGTTTTTCTTCTGTAAACATTAGATGCATGGCCTCATTTTTGACAATGATTGCACAACTGCTTTCTTGGTCTTGGATTTGTGTAGACATCTTTTGGATCAGCTTGGTATGGTTAATCTCCATTCTCGGTATACCCTAGTTCGGTGTTGTTGTTGACTCTTCTTTGTCCATCTAGAAAATCATCCATTCTTTTTATACTTTCTTCAGCTCTCTTGATCATGTCATTGTGTTGTTGCTGAATTCTTAGTTCATGTTTCAATCTTTCATTTTCTTCTCTTAGCTCACCAATAGCTTCTAATTTTCCATTAAGTTCTATGTTTATTCAGTTTGCCTCCTAACTCATAAGTATAATCTGATTGGTGATCTCATGATGATGTTCAGTAAGTCTTTCTATTTCTGACTCTTTCTCTTGTAGCTTTTCAGTGATCTTCCTCCTGTCATCAATTGCTAGTTTTCTTTCTTGTTCAGCTTGTCTAGCATTATCATTCTTACCATTTGTGCCTATTGACCGATTTACAGTGATTTTACTTGTCTAGCTAGATGTTGATTGATTTCATTTAGACTTGTAATGCTTCCTTCAGATGTGTCTGATGTATTGCTAGATGTAGATCCTGAAGACTCAAATAAATCAGGTATCTCTTCTTCATGATAGTCTGTTTCATTACAATGAGATGCCATAACCTTTCTTTCATCCAGTAGTTATCTCATCTTGATTCTAGGTTCTTTATACTGCTCATAGAAGATCAGTATCTCTAACTTTTGATTCTCAATACTCTTGTCTAGCTTATACCTTTCCATTGTATGATATTTTCTCTTAAGTCTTTTAAACTTTTCCAAATATAAGAGATCTAGCTCTGATACCAATTGTTGGAAATAATGGAATGGTGTGTACTAAGAGAGGAGGGGTGAATCAATACCCTTAAAACCTTTATCACTTAACCTTAATCCTTTTAGCAATCAATTTCTTGTATTACGAACCATATGTGCTCTTCTATCTTTATGCATGCAATATCAATTCATAAACTCAATTAGCATGTAAATATTCATAGAAACATTTGTGAAATGTATTGACACATGACACAAGATTTGGTAACGCGGAAAACCCCTATTAGAAGTAAAAATTGTGGTGGGGATGAAACCCACAAAAATTCACTATCTACAGAATGGAAGGGGTCGGTTAAGGCTTACAAGTTTAACCACTTCTGATGATCTTACCCTATTAGGAGTAACATATAGACATTGGTTAAGGTCTACTCTATTAACAGCTTTAGCAACACTATTTAATGTGCACTCGGTTAACATATTTACAAAGGATTGTCAAATCCACCTTCTTAAAGGATTTCTTATATTTGCTACACTTGTTAGAATGTAGTAAAAGATATTCATTGACCTGAGTATATGCAATCTAGAATTGCTGATTATAGATCCAATAAAGTTCACATGTATAATTATCACCTATAGTGATTGATCAATACCTCTATTCTACTCAGTAGCCTTGAATCTGGTTCTTGATAACCGTTTTCATCTTTTGTTGTTCTTCTGCATAAAACTCTCACTATGATCCATAGATGTGCTCATTGGCTACAATCATCATCACTTCCACATGTTTTGATTGATTACACATCTATTTATATAATGAGTTTTAACTAAATGAGTTTCATGTATAACAATGATAACTCTACGATCAAAGGTTTACAACTTGACCTTGATCTCCTAGTTTGCATGTTTCTAATCAGTTAGACTGATTAAAACAATTACAATTACATTGCTTGTCCCTCAAGAAATGGATTTAAAGCTAATAAAAAAGCTAAATATAAAACACAAGTGTTTTATCTGACGTTTAAGTCAGGTCCACATTTCTCGGGATTATAACTGTCTCTTAGTAGACTGGTGCTCGGGTTTCTCTAAGTAGTCTTTCAGATTCCTCTGTTATCTAGGTTATGTCCGGTTACACTGTAATCTTCTTGTCGGGTTCCTTTGGCAGGTTACTCTGTCAGATTCCTCTTGTAACATTTTCGGGTTGCACTAGTAAACAGTGTCATCAGGTTCCCTTGTAAACTTGTCTGTCGGGTTGCACTAAACCTGTCTTTCGGTGTTGGTGTTACCGACGATTCAAAACTATTTTTCCTTTCATACTAATGACAAAATATGTCTCCAAACTCTTCCAAGAAATGAACAAGACATTGGTTATGAACAAAGTTTTGCAAAGTGGGTATGACATGTGATAATTTATAATCTGGACGATGCCAAAATAATATTGAATAATGGAGTTAGATGGTTGGGACCATGAAAATGAGCATGAAATGTTTTATTGGCCAATAGTTGCATTGTGACAAGATTGTACTATTATAGAATTCAACTGCAAATATACTATATATTTTAGAACTAGGACTAGTATTACTTGTTAGGTCTTACATCTACTATGAGGTTTTCTTGGCATTTTAGACTGGGTGTTTGTCATCAAGAAAGTAAAAAGAGGCCCATCAATATACACAAGATGGTTAGAGTTGACAATCCTTCCTAATTTTGAGCTTGAGGTATGTCTTAATAGGCATTCAAATCAAACAAAATAAACTTCTAATAACCCACAACATTTGTACTCAAATGAATATCTAACCCCTATAATTGTTATTGCGTTAAGCCTAATTAATTGTAATAAACCTTTTTGTATTTGATAAATACTTTACTAATGTATCTATAGTAAGTATAATATTGCAACTCTTTGACAAAGTTCCATTAACAACTCCATAAAAATTGGTAAAGTGTAAACATGTTAAAAATGATTCACAAAAAAAAAAGTGACATATTTGATGTAAATTACAAATAATTGTGAAGTATATGCAATTGAAAATATTAGATTGTGTATTACTAATTAAATTTTTTGGATTCTAACAATATTGGTATTTTTGTATGGGAATTTGTAATATAAAATAAAATTCGCTTTCTTTTTGAAAATATTGTATTTATGAATCTATTAATAATGTTGACAAATATAGATTCTATCAATATTGGATTAATGAGTGGTGTTGCAAAATACTTTTAAGGTCTTCCATTACATCAATTTAAACAACATTTAATGCATCAGACACCATTAGTAGTATACATGTTGAGTTCATATGATGATGAATGTATGTGTACCTAATGATAGAAATCACACACTTGTACAAGAAACTTCATTCTCACCCTTTTAACTCTTTATACACTATGCATTAATTTATTTCTTTATTTAAAATAGAATACTATTACTATACCATATGTCTTCTAAATGTTTGATAGTTTAGTATGATGTATTGTTACATGTCTTTTCCATATTAATAATTTATAATGTATTTTTCTACCTTATAGTCATTCATCTCATGTAAATCTTAGTTAAACTTATAGTGCATAACATGTCTTTCCTTAATGATCTGTCACATCCAATCACAATAGAGAGGAGCAAGCAAAGAACTTGTCACATCCAATCACATTTGTAACAACCTTTATTGAGGTATGAATGAAAGTAGCGATAACATTTATCGAAGCCCTACAAATGTCTACATAAGCATATAAATATAGAAAAATGTCAATTGAATCAATTGCTAAGCATCTACGAGTAGGCGAGATAGACAACACCATTCAATCTAGATTTCACTTGTTATTGTAGGATGATGGGATTCTCATTCAACATGGTGAGTTAAATAATAAATGGAATTATACAATTTTGAATAACTAAAATTTCAACATCATCAACAAATATTCAATAAGAATCAAAAGGTAAAAACCAAAAAGGGATTTGAACGTCAATGACATTTTTGTGTTGATTGTAGGACATTAAATACAACAAACTCTACGATTGACATTGTAGCCAATCTATAAAGACATGTTTAACACATCATTGTTCTCCTAACCTTTATGTTTCATCCTTATAGTTATTTTCAGAGTAGACTATTCTACGAAATAGTCACTACATTTTTCTAACTATAACAAAGTCAACTAGCATTCAAACATATACTTAGTCATTATTCATAAGCTTCCTTTCATCGAAAGTTTATTAATATATTATTCAAAAGCTAGATATTTAAATACTTTTCACAAGCAACTACAATGCTATAGTAATTAAACACTTCATCACTTAGCAATGTTTACCAATAAGTTGCCTATTAGCTACTAATTCCAATTATGCCAAGTTGAAACTAAGATATAATAAACATCCATGCACATCCAAGAATATGTTAAGTGTTTCTTTTTATTTTCTAATTTCTTTAAGCAATTATGAGTGCTAATGCATTTATGGGCCTCACCATATTGCTTTTAGTTTTGACTTCCTTTTCCTAAGTCTAAATCCAATTACAATATTGATAGGAACTTTCGACCCTTGAGTCTCTTGTTTATTCAAAGATATACACAAATTCCAACCCTTAGATTGCGAGGGCAAAAACATTCGACGAATGATAATAATGAAAATGGTCGGACAAATTGGTATCGGGTGAAGCTGCCGAGGAACACCAATATATCGGATAAAAATGTGGACGGCTACGATGTTTTGGATGGTCGTCGATCCTCTTTATCCATTGTCAACCATCGATTACAGAAAGCAGGCCCCCTCCCTATAATTAAAACGCCTTCGGCGTACAAATACGAAGAATAATACGACAATGACTAGCACTAGAAAGATTATTTTATATCTCATTCAAATCCACTTTCACCGACAATAAGGGAATCTGCTTTTTCAAAAGGTAGTGGAAATGACCCGTGATTGAAATTAGGAATAAACGCTACCATAAAATTGCACCAGAAGCCACCTCCTTATCTAAATATCGAGATTTGTAAGTCTGGATTGCATTGGTATTCAACTGTAAGTGGGAATTTTATTGGAAGCTTCATCGGAGTCAATTTATGCAATGGCAGAAGGTCGGCTTCGGTTTGGAACTCAGAGCTCCGCTGATGTGAAACTGTTCTTGACAGGTCCAGGTGAGGAGAAGTACGGAAGAAATCCAGTTTATCTCCATTCTCAGATCCTCAAAAGATTGAAGGGTTTTGAAGGCAGATTTTCCAACCGCTGGTCATCGGATATAAATCAAGCGAAATATGGGTAACTACTGCTCATAACTTTGATCACTATTTAAAATGCATTGAAATCATGTATGGAGAGCATGTGGATTTTCCCAGTATTGAGGAATGCCTGGGGATTCTCTCTGTTGCTTCTGAAATGGTTGCTGAGGAGAGCATCAACAAATGCATGCTATATCAAATGCATCAACAAATGCATGCTATATCTGGAACCACCATGAAAATCCCACTGACTAACCAGGAACCCCTATCCCCCTAATGACAAAGCTCGTTGATGTTGGAAAGTTTCACAACCAATTTATTTTCTCAATCTTCCAATGCGATTGTGGGATACAAACATTGGGTTAAGCTTGGCAGAGCTGGTACAAGAAACGTTGAAAACTGAACAAGGGAGGAGAGGGGAGGCAGATTAAAGTAAGACTAAGCCATCAGGAATTGAATAAGAGGGAGTGGCAAGAAAACCCACGTGGATCTAGGGCTGTGATAGGTAGGAAAGCTGAGCAAAATATGTCCAAAAGATTTTCTCAAGCTCCATCCGCCATTAGCCTATGTCAGAACAGAAAAAGGACAATTTCGGTGCTGGAGCTGCAATGTGGGGGAAGAGTGAGGAAACGTCTATGCAGCAGACTAAAACGTATTTCTTACCAAGGGGGACACTTAGTTTTTTTTTCAACTTTTTTTCAACTTCCTTATTATGTTTTACGTTTTAGTCTGCTATTTAGCCAATACCGAAGAGTGAGCGACAAGAAAGGGAGGGGATTAATGTTATCATCATATGAAGTCAAATCAGGCATTAAAGAATCAAATGTGATGGGAGGAGTGAATTTGTATGTAATATCATTTTATTAGCCATCCCACTTTGGTGTGCAATGGGTAGGTTGAAGATATATTGAAGATCAATTCCCAAGAAATATATAGAGAGGGGAGGGGTAGGTCAGAACATTGGGTATTCATTAGAGTAGACTTTAAGATGTATTACTTAGTCTCAAACCATGTAAAATTGTATAAGAAATTATTCTAAAAACAAAACAAGGGAAATTGTATCTTCTCTTAGGGCCTGTTTGGCGCATGGAATTAAACTGGAATAAGCTGGAATAAGCATTAGTTAATGCTAGAATAAATTTATTCTCTGTTTGTTGGCATTTTCCTTATTCTCGAATTAGAAAACTTATCCCCATTTTGGGGCTTATTCCAGCATAAGTTAATTCTTAAAAAAAGCTGGAATTCATTTCTTATTCGAGAATAAGCTTTTTATGGATTCAAATTTATTTTATTTTATTAATTTTTACTTTTTTTATAAAAAAAATTTAAATTTTTTTTTTTAATGTGGGTATGTATATATATACACGTGTGTATATATACACATGTGTGTAATGTGTATATACACACACATGTGTGTATACACACAAATGTGTATATACACATGTGTGTAACATGTGTGTATATACACGTACACACAAATGTGTATATACATGTGTGTGTATATACACACATGTGTGTGTATATACACGTGTGTAATGTGTATATACACACACATGTATATACACACATGTGTGTATATACACATTACACACATGTATATACACATTTGTGTGTATACACACACATATATGTGTATATATGTGTGTATGTGTGCATATAAGTGTATATATACACACGTGTGTGTGTGTATATGTGTATATGTATGTGTGTATATGTGTATGTGTATGTGTGTACACAAGTTAAAA
>MU225936.1:1478637-1518721 GCA_018584345.1 Thuja plicata
AACCCTAATTTCACCTAATCATGAAGAATCAACACAAATGCATCCTAAATGCAAATCTAATATGCAAGCGCACTAAATGAAGGTGCTAAACATACCAAAATGGAAGTGCTTCCATTTTAAGATGATAAATTTATCCCCCACTTTAGCTTAGCTATGACACTACGTGAGTATGCAAGCTAAAGTAAGAAAACATCACAAAGTAAAAAGGATATAGCCAAGTCCTCAATGTAGAGATCCAACAAGAAACCATTAGTATCCACAACCTACAACACAAGGTTAATGAAAGATGCATAGAGAACCTAAGTCTTAATACAATGAATTTGAGAAGTGTATAAATCCCCTTATGCCCCCCCATGTTTCGACTTACTGCTTCTTGAAAGGTGAAACAGGGTGATAAGGTAAATTCTATACATTGATTATGCAGTTTATTGAAAATTCTTTTCCTAAATTAGTTAGAAATTTCCTAAACCTTCCTTAACTAACTGGAGAGGTTGGGTATTTGAATCACAATTCCAATTCTTCTAACGACACTGGAAATGGTGCTACCAAACTCAAGTTATGATGAAGAGAGTGAATGTCTATCTAAATGCATGTATAAGGAAATCCGAATTTAGACCTAAGTAAATTCAAATGAAACCCTAAGAAAAACCCTAATTTGAAGCTATAAATAAGAGAAAGAGACACTTACCTTCTCATTCTAACCATTTTTAGAAGTTGGAAAAGGAGACAATATGCCGAAGAGAGGAGAATTTTGAGCGAGCCGTATGGAGGTCCTGAGAGAGCGTCTGGCCAGCGGACAACCACTACCTGAGGTAAGTTTTACTGTTTTGATATTTGAGATTGAAAAATTCATGTTTTTATAGGAAAGGTTTACCCTGACCTAGAAAGGTCGACCCTGACCCAGTTATGTCGACCTTGACCTTCTGAGGTCGACCCTAACTGGGAGGTTCTATCCTTTTCGGGGTGACTGTCGACCCTAACCCACAAAGGTCGACCTTGACCCAAAAAGGTTGACCTTGACCCAGAAATGTCAACCTTGACCCAAAAAGGTCAACCGTGACCAGGTCAAGTGGGTATAGTATTTTCCTGATGATAGAGTACTGATATGATACTTCTCTTGTGCTTATAGGACCCTATCTGTCTTTGAGAGCATCCCTTTGGAGGGTTACTGTTGACTGTCAAAGAGAGTATGTCCGAGCTACAGCCAGATGAGATAAAGATTTTGAGAGATGTGGGATTATACTGGGTAGCATTCCTATAATAGATGAGGTTCCATCGGTCCATGATTTCCGCCATGGTAGAGAGGTGGGATGAGGATACTTGTTCTTTCCATCTTCCATCAGGGGAGTTCATGATCACGCTGGAGGATGTGTATAGGATTCTACGGCTTCTGGTCTGAGGCAAGCCTATTAGACCGAGAGGACCATGGGGTCCACCAGAGGTATTGGGAGATGGAGAGTATTTTTTGGGATGGGTACCATAGATGAGGACCCGATTAGATCAGATCTCCTTATCATCCATACTAGCAGGTCTGACACCTTTGGTACGAAAAGTGATGCTATGTATACTCTCATTGGTTGTGATACCCAACATGAAGGGTACAGTTTCCTAAGCACCATTTACTGACCTCGTGCATAGGATGGAGGGTGATAGAGTTGTTTTCTCCTGGGGGCGCAGCATGGTAGCCCATCTTTACCATGAGTTAAGTCAACTAGTGAGATATCAGTGGGAGAGTCTTACAATATGCACCTTGTTACAGGTTTGGATGTTTGAGCACTACACATCTACACGACCACATGGTGTTCCAGTGATGATAGATGTGAGCACGCTGAGAGCCTTTGCATATCCGCTAGCAGATGTCTGGCAGTACAGGGATATCCTCTTTTGGACAGTATGCCTTGACCGTGTACCAGGTATAAATGTGATATGGAGCCCTTACTATCAGGTGATAGAGTGGCCATAAACTCGGCATTAGTTGAGATACTCGTAGTGATGAAAATTTATAGAGGGTCCCACTAATCATGTCATGATGCCATATTACTATGATAGGGTGATGAGACAGTTTGGTCTGATACAGGGAGTCCCCCTAGACAGTTCCTCAATACGCATACCCGATGAGGTACTATCAGAGACCCGATGCCATACACCAACCTATAGTAGAAGACATTATAGAAAGTGAGATAGATGAGACTGAGGATACAGAGGTAGCCCCTGGGACATCCTATGCAGGTGCTAGCAGAGATTATATCAGATATTGGAGTTTAAAGGGGACCCATCCTATCTTCCTTGATGACTACCCTACGGGTGATCCAGGTCTTTCAGACAGGATGCACTGGGGTGGTGATGTATCAGACAAGAAGGAGGAGGATCATGAGAAGGAGAGAGTAGAGGAGAGGGCAAAGGAGATACCCCCTGGCCACAATACAGGTACCAGTGATCATGCAGTCTATATTTCACCCTTAAGATCATGACGACCTCCCCGAGCACACACAGAGACACCACCACCTAGACCCAGACACAGTGAGAGAGGAGAGAGTAGCTACTCCATGCCCCCACCATCTAGATCCTTCGATGATACTAAGGAGGGAGATCCAAGTATGACATATGTAATTTGGTTAGAATATTTTAAGTAAATATGTTTCTAGAAAAAAGTATTGAAAGAAAACTATTGAATTTTTGTAGCGAGTGTAGCGAAGTGGAGGAGTTTTGTATCAAAGGTTCTGAAGGATACATGCATATCCTACCGACTACTAGCTAGTGAGAGAGAGTCCCTTATACGACAAAGGGATCCCGAAAGACATGCAAATATCTTCCTATGTGTACAATGAGAACTAAGGCTATGTAAAGAAAGTGAGGAGAAGTTGATGGCCAATCTCCAAAGATCCCAGGAGCATAACCAAGAGATGAGTATATCGAGGAGCCACACACAAACTACTATTCCAAGATCCTCAGCCTCACACCATAGATCAGAGAGAGTGGGAAGCCACCAACCCTTAGAGCATAGAGATAGAGTTTAATGTATATGGCGCATGTGCCATATACATATCAAACTAAGAAGAAGTTTATTTATGAAAAATACTTTGTTTGAACAATTTTTTTTATGGTTGATTACTTGTATTTTCATCAATGCACAAAAAACCTTAATATAAAGAAATTTTGTATGAATGCATTAAAATTTATATAACTTATAAAATGTTTATTCTATAAGGAACAAATACATACATGGAGAAAGAAAGATTTAGTCAAGGATAATAATGTTTGAGATGCATGATATTAAGAGGTTCCTTAAGAGGGACACCATTCATATCAGTAATTTTATAAGCACCTGAAGTGAAGTCCTTAATAACCACAAAAGGTCCAAGCCAATTTGGGATAAACTTCCCTTTTTCGCCAGGTAGAGCATTCACATTCCTTTGATTCTCTTATAAGACTATATCACCCACCAAGAATGACCGTTCAATCACCTTGTGATTATACTATTTCTGGAGTGATTTATGATAGGCCTTAATGTGTTCCAAATCATTTATTCGTTGTTCATCTAACATTTCTAATTCTTGTAATCATTGTTCCCAGAAAGTATCTTTGTCAATAATCCCATGAAATGAAAAATGCAAAGATGGTATTTCTAATTCCAAAGGCATAATAGCATCAGTGCCATAAACAAGATTATAAGAGGTACCAGTGGCCATACGAACGTGAGTCCTGTAGGCCCACAAAGCATAGGTAAGCTGGGTATGCTAATCTTTCGCATGCTTGGTAACCGTTTTCTTTAATATTTGTTCAATTACCTTATTCGATGCTTCAACTTGACCATTAGATTGAGGGTAATAGGGAGTCAAAAATCTATGTTGAATGCGATATTTCTCCATGAACTTTGTGACCTCTTTTTTTTTGAAAGAAGTACCATTATCTGAAACTATCGTTGAAGGAATACCAAATCGTGCTATAATATGATTAAGGATAAAATCACAAATAACATCCATAGTAGTAGAATGTAAGGGAATTTCCTCTACCCACTTCATAAAGTAATATGTAGTTGTGAGGATATACACATTCCCTTGAGAAGAAGCTGGTGAGATTTTTCTGATAAGGTCAAAACCCCAAATGCTAAAAGGCCATGGAGCAACTTGATTACAAAGCTCACGAGCAGAAGCGTGGATTAAATTACCATGTTGTTGACATCGAGGACACTTTTTAACAAACATAAAGGAGTCTTTCTCCACTGTTTGCCAATAGTATCCCATTCTATGAAGTTTATTAACTAAAGATTTTCCACCAAAGTGCCCCCCACAAGAACAAGAGTGAGCTTCTGTTAAAGCTATAGGCACTTCAGTTTTGTTAAGACATCTTAATAACAAACCATTGTAAGATCATTTGTAAAGCGTATCTCCTAAAATGATATAACAGACTACAAGCTTTCTAATATGATTACGTGTGTTCCTTGTTGCTGATTCTAGAAAAGTATTATCTTTCAAAAAATGAAAGACATGTAAATACCATTCATCAAGATGCAAGTTAAAACAATCAGCAGTAATCTTCTCAGAAATTGTAGGATTTTTAAGAGTATGTATAGTGGATTGAAATTTTTCATCATTATTCTCAAGAAAAACCAAAGAAGCTACACTTGCCATGGCATCCACATGTCGATTATCTTTCCTAGGTAAAGTCTGAATCCTACAAGAAGACAATTGTGAAAGAATATCTAGGACCAAATCTTGATATTGTGTCATTTTATCATTTTTAGTCTGATAACCTCCTTTGATTTTTTCAACAATTAATTGCGAATCCCCATAAATTTCCAAATTTTTAATATGAAGGGATGAAGCTGCTCGTAAGCCAACTATAAGAGCTTCATACTCCGCGATGTTGTTAGTACAAGGAAAAGTTAGTTTATATGACATAGGGATTGGTTTCTTCGTAGGAGGGATCAAGATAATTCCCACCCCAGAACCTATCTTACATCTAGAACCATCAAAATATAACTTCCAAACATCTTCCTATTTAATTGCGAATATATTATCATCTGGAAATTCCACTGCGGTAACACTTGTATCAGAATGAGGACAAGGAGCTTCAACTAAATAATTATCTAAAGCTTGTCATTTGATTGAATTTTGAAGGATAAAATTGAGATCAAATTCTGTACGTAACATCAGCCACTTTTCTAGACGGCTAGAGAGATCAAATTTTGAAAAAAGATGTTTTAGAGGATCAAACTTAACAATCACATTGACCTCAACATTCAACAAGTAATACCAGAGTTTTTGACAAGCATAAACTAAAGCCAAGCATTGTCTTTCTAATTGAGTGTATCATGTTTCATAATCCAATAAGGTTCGAATAATATAATATACCGCTCTTTCCTTTCCTTCATTGTCATGTTGAGCCAACAATGCACTTACAACATTGGAAGTAACATAAGTATATAGATAAAAGGGTTTATTGAATTGAGCAGGTTGCAAGATAGGAGGATTAGTAAGATACTCCTTAAATTGCTCAAAGGATTGCTTACATTCCTGGTTCCAAGAAAAAATACTGGTATCTTTTCTAAGTAAAGAAGTAAAAGGAACAATCTTATCGGCTAGGTTAGAAACAAAGCGACGAATAAATTGTATTTTACCTTGTAAACTGTGTAACTGAGAAATTTTCTTAGGAGGAGGCATGTTAACAATAGCATCAATCTTTTCAGTATCGACCTCTATGCCTCACTTAGAGATTATAAACCCTAGTAACATTCCAGAATCTACTCCAAAAGTGCATTTCCTAGGATTCAATCTCATGTTATAGCTCCTGATTCTTTCAAATATTTGTCTTAAAATGAACACATGATCCTTTCTTTGTATATATTTTTCCAAGATATCATCCACATAATCTTCCATAATTTTATGAATATAATCATAAAAAATCAAAGTCATGGCACGTTGATAAGTTGCTCCCACATTTATTAATCCAAAAGCCATCATGACCCAGCATAATGTCCCCCAAGGTGTTATAAATGAGATTTTAGGTTGATCCTCAATAGGAATAAATATTTGATTATAACTCAAAAAACTATCCATAAAAGATAATAAAGCATGACCTGCTATTGAATCCACAATCATGTCAATATTAGGTAGTGGGAAGTCATCTTTTAAGGATGCTTTATTTAAATCTCAAAAATCGGTGCACATTCTGATCTTATTTTCCCCCTTAGAAACAACCACAATATTAGAAATCCATTCAAAATAATCAATAGAACGGATGAACCCAACACCTAATAGTTCTTTGATTTCTGCTTTTACTAGTAAGGCAATACCCAGATTCATCTTGTGAATCTTTTGTTTTACAGGTTTTGCATTAGGTTTAAGAACAATATTGTGAGTAACAATATTAGGATATATACCTGGCATATCTGAATATGTCCAAGCAAAAATATCTTTATATTCAAGCAAGAGAGAAACCAATTCATCATGTTCATCTTGACTCAAACATTTTCCAATTTTGATTGTTTTCTCAGAATCATGCTCATCTACTTGAACCTCAATGGTCTCAGTTATTATTACTTTGTATGGGAGGATCTATTGGTAAAGGAGAAATATCATGTTCATGATGTTCTCCAAAATAGGCTTCATCGTTTAGACAATAGAGTTTATTTCTTTTGTGATGAAACCTAGGCAGATCTTGGTAAGCCCCTAAAAAATCAGTGAGGGCTTCATTCTCAGGAGAGATATCCAAACTAGGTTTTTGATCCATGTCAAGGAGAAGTTAATTAACCAATTTCAAATGTCCACCGCAAATATGATTAACATTAAGAGGAAAAGTGAACGGTTGTCTATAAGGATTGAATCCTAACCCATAAGTATAATCACAATTGTTGTTGTCCAAGGGTACTTGTATACCTTGCTCATATTTACCACAACCTTTTCTGTTAAATCCTAATTTCTTGAGTAAATGATAACCAGAAACATATCTGTTGGCCATATCAGATTGAGTTAAAGGAGCAGCATATGTCACAATATCATAGAAATCTGGTTTGATTGTCTGAATCATTTCATTACCTGAAGCAGCAACAAAGTTTCTTTTTAATTCCTTAGATAACGGAGAAGGGATAAACACTTGCTTTTCAAATTCACTTTGTTATTTCATAAATGATAAATCTGAGACTTTGTATTCCCCTATAAAAGAAGGATTGAAATCCAATGTTCCCCAATCATCTTCCGTTAAAGAAGAAAATGGAATCTCAACTTTTTTATCTTCAAGTGGTTGCTCAGGCTTTTCACTGGGTTATGGGCTCAGGAACCTTAGCATATTCCAAATTCAGGAAAGGATTTGGCACATCATCCACATGTAATGTGTACTTTAGATTATTATAAATGAACCTCACCTTGTGATGAAGAATAGAAGGAAACACATGCATAGTATGTAACCAAGGTCTTTCTAATAAAAGATTGTAGTTGAGTGGTCTTGTCATAACATGGATAGGAGTGTAGAGGAGAACATGAAAAAATTTGATAGGTAGCATGATAATACCCAAAGTTTTCTTTGCAATGTTATCAAAGCCATGAATTGGAATATTATTTGGTTGAATAGTTGTGAGATCGGCTTTAATTTCCCTAAGCATATCCATGCTACAAACATTAAGCCCAGATCCATTGTCAATTAGTGTTCTACGAATGATACTCTAATTAATAGAGACAACAACCATAAGAGAATCATATTGATTTTGCACCTCAATAGAAGGTAAATAATTATCAGAAAAAAAATAGGAGGTACAGAAGGCATAGTATGCATGCACTCCAAAAATGAATTAATGTTCTCTTGGTTAGGAGGCAGAGCGTGAAGAGTGGATAAAGCTTTTTGCAACACCTCATGATATGTTGGAGATGTTTGAAGTAATTCCCATAAATAGATCTTAGCTAGAGTAGTGCATAACTGCTCAACTAAATCATATTCCTTAAAGGAAGAAGGTACCCTAGGTGCTGGAGGAAGTACAGGTTGAGTTGGAGGTAAAGTAGCTGGGACAGTAGGTTGAGGATTATTTCGGGTGCGATAAGCATGCGAAACAGAATCTGTGTTATCAAAGACATCTAAAGGATCTCTAGGTTTACCCTTAACAGTTATTCAAGGACATCCTTTTACCATCATGAAAGGTTTAGGAAATACCATTCTAGGTATCTCAATGTTTTAAATAGAGGGGTATGAAGGCAACCATGCATATATTCTATGGTAAAAGTCAATTGGAGAGGTTGTGGAGGAGGATGAAGTGGGAATGGGATCCATGATGGTCCCATTAGAACCATTTTCACACTCACTTCCATGTACCTCATTAAGGGATCTATCCTCTTGTACAATAAAATCCTCATCGAAGTATTCTAAACAAGAATCATACATGTTGAGCACAAAAAAAAAATAACAAGCATGTAAATATTTTTGTGTTTTCTTAAAGAAATTTTATGATTTTAAAGAATTTTTAAATATAAATGCAATAGCATAAAAGAAAACTTACATCTATATGCATGCAATATCTAATGTGAAATGTAAATCTAACACCAAAAAGAAAGAGTTGTCTATCGCGGGTTCACCAAAATGTAAGATCTAAAATTGGTGTTGAACATGAGGTCCTCTAGGTGATAGGAATTGCATATGAAGAAAGACCCTAAGTCCAATTTTAGCCTAATACACTTAATTATTATGATAAAGAATTGAGAATACTTGTAAAGAAATAAGGAGAAAAATACCTACCTCATATCATAGCAGATCCAAAGAATGTTGTTTTCTGGGGTCTGTACTCTATTTCTGGAAAATTTGAAGTATGATCTAGAACTGGAATGCAGAGACAAACAAAACCCATAAATATTTTTCCGTTCCGACACCGTCTTATGAAAAGGGTCAACCTTGACCCACTAATCTCACCCCTAACCAAATAATCTCGACCCTGACCTGTGCTGCCTTGACAGAAAATATGTTTTCAGATCCTGATAGTTCGCTGAAAAGGGTATCCAAATATGGTATCAGATCCACTATCATGTACCTGTAACTCCCAAAAATAGCACCTGCAAATATCTGAAAAGAGGATTTTGGGGTGGCTATATAGGGTTTTGCCTTAGTCAAACCCCTGTTTTTGTGATCTCCACTTCCACGAATAGCTGAATATAGAATGTATGTATGTGTGTGTGTGTTTTCTCTTTAAGAAGAGTCTTTGAACATGTAATATCAAGATCTAATCTTCTAGATTAATAATCCTAACATAACATGGAAATGAGAAAGAAATGCATAGATTTGAATATGATAAATGAAGCATACCAAGTCCCCAAGGCTAAAGTACTCCTACCAATTCACAATCCGTAATTGCTACCCCATGATAATGTCCTTTTGAATGCTTGAATGTTGAGAGTGGTAGATCTAATGGAAAAGAGCACCTTCTTCCTTCAATGAAGATCTACAATAGCTTGTCCACAAAAATGCTTGAATGTATCAACATGTCCTCATAGATTTGTCCTTCTATATCATCCTCTTGCTTATTTGCATCATGTCATTTCCTGAATTTATTTTCATGACCAAATGTAGGCAAAAGAGAGTGTTTATATAGAGATCATAATATAGGCCTCCTAGAGCAATGCGAGGGACCCAAATTCAAAATTCACCTTGAATTATGGTTCAATCACAATCACCAACCAAGGAGGGAATGAATTAAATTAGATATTGGAGAAAAAACTTTCGCATCCAAACCCGGGGACCTATTTTAAGTTTAGAACCCCGATGAGCTCTGAAATTGAAAGCGGGGACCAACACCTGTCAGAGGTCTATGTTGACCTCACCCTTGACCTAGGTCAAGGTCAAACTCACCCCTGACCTAGGTCAAATTTGGCCTTGACCCTGACCTAGGTCAGGGTCAATTTTGACCCTTACCTGAGGTTCCAGGTAGGTCACCTATTGGTGTCTGTGAGATTCCCAGGCCAGCCAGGGACCTAGGAAGGTGATGGAACATTCCAAAATGTTGGGAAGAAGGCCTAGAGGCCTAGAGAGAGTATGCTAAGGTATAGGAGGGATCACATATAGGTCCTTCCTATAAAATAGAGTCATGGAGAGGGAAACCAAGGAGAATCCATAAGATCCTAACCCTAATTTCACCATATCATGAAGAATCAACACAAATGCATCCTAAATGCAAATCTAATATGCAAGCGCACTAAATGAAGGTGCTAAACATACCAAAATGGAAGTGCTTCCATTTTAAGATGATATAACACCATACAAATGTTTACACATAGAAGACATTAGGGCATACATTCATTGTAAGTATGATATATTGGGTATTGATGAAATTTCTACTGAAATAGAGTATATGACTGACAAAGGCATTATGAGAGATGAATACAATAATGTTGATCAATTGAGAATTATGAAAATTCTAAACTTGTATGAATTCAATGAAGAAGAATGATTTAAAATATTGTTGAGCAGAGTACATGATCAGTTCATTTGGATAGGCGAGCAACCTGTGAAGATTAGTAGTGAATTGATTCATGAGATTATTGATTGGAGAATATTGGAATCATTCCTGTAGTAGAGAAACATGTTAAGAAACAAGTTGAAACCCTAACACACTCAAAATGGGACAAGCGAGCTATGTCAGTAAGTGACATTGTGCAACAAGATGTAAAACTGATTGCTATGATACTTGGTTATAAATTCTACTATAGTAGTAGACCTAATTCAGTATCTGCAGAAGTTATCATGATGGCATATAGAATGGTGAAAGAGAACACTAAATGCAATCTATGCGAAGTGTTAGCACACCAATTTCTAGAGAATGTGAAACTAATAAATAAAGACATATCAAAGACCTTCAAATTTGGTTCATTATTGATGCATATGTACTTACAGATTGAGCACAAATTTCTAGGCATGCACCCTAGTGGTTGAAAAAAAGAATACGTATTGGTATACAAATTTTTGACAGTTATAGAAGACAAAACAACACATGGGTTGATGGTGAGTTGTTTGGTATGATTAACATTCTTCAGAGGCAAATGAAGGGAAGATACTAGATACCTGAAGATTTAGTTGAGAAGTAAAAGGATATAATCTATTTCATGGTTGAAACTGATTGTGTATGCTTTGAGGCAGTAATAATGAGGAAGAAATGATGTTATCCTATGGGATATGAGGTAAGTTCTGAGGTGTTAACTATGCAAATTGAACATGTCCTTGCATCATAGATAGATACATCTGAGGAGAGATGGGGAACTTATTAGGAAAATTAAGCTAAAGTAAGAGAGTAAGAGACCAGAGGCTTGAGGAAGAGAAAAGTAGACAACATTGTGCATGAATGTGGTATTAAGGTAGGATTCACAAAGGAAGAGCTGAAGGAAGTTAAGAAGAAGTTAGCAGAGCGATCTTCTAGATTGGCAAGTTCTGCTACTGCATCCCTTAAACCTCCTAAAGTAGTGATGGTAGATAGTCCACCTCCTAAAGTAGTGATGGTTGATAGTCCACCTCCTATGGTTATTGATGTAACCTCCCCTCCACCACAATAGACCTCGTAGGTAGAGAAGATTATTCCTAGAGTGAGTACTAAATCCAATAGAGAGATTTCACCACTTAAAGAACCAAGCATTGTGAGATAAGAGAAGAATACTGAAAGTGAGAAGCATATGTGGAAACCTGACTTGAAGATGATTGATAAGAGAGATATTGAGCCAGGGAAGTTAGTTTCTATTAACAAATACTATGACAAGTATGAGGAAACTGATAAAATTTGGATTGAGGATGTTATAGTCAATCATTTACTTATTTTCAAAAAGAATCTATTGGAGATAGAGGGCGGTATACTTGAAGAGTTATATGGTAGATTAAAGACTAGGAAACAACTAGCACAGATTGAGGATGAAACTATCTGAAACTAAGAAATTGATAATATGTTGCTTGTAGTTTCTATACAAGAAAGAGACAGAATATTTAAAGAACTAAAACCTCTATTAAGAACTAAGACTAGATTAGTGAAGAATATGGAAAGAAAATATGATGAAATTACTGAAGACACTCAGAAAGCACTAGACCAGATAATAATGAACATTATTCCTGAGAAGACGACACTTCCTACAACTACTTTGCCTACACCCTTAGGAATGGGAGAGAGTTCAAAAATAGTTGAGGCAAGTGTTGAGAAGATCAAAGTTGATATGCAACCAGATTTCCATGTTTATGGTGTGCCTATGACTCTTGACACTTCACATGATGAGAAGGAGCCATTTGAAGAAAATAATGACAATACAGTGACTGAGGAAGAAGGATAGAAAGAATTAGAGCATAAATAAGAAACAAAAAATGTTGAAGTCAAGAATGAAGTTGACACATCTTCTACCTTATTGTTCGCAAGTAAAGATAAATCTATTGATATGGATGTTGATTGCATGGACGAGGATGAGTTGGTAAAATTATCTTTTACTGCACTTACTAAAGAAAAGGAGATATTTTACAAGAAAAGTGACAAGAAGACCAAAGTAATGTCTAGAGAAATTGATACTGTGAACAAATTGCTCCCAGCACCTATTATTTTTTAGAATGGAGATGATGTAGAGAAACTAAATTTGGCACTTGATGCGTTTGATGGATAGTATGAGAACTTGATGAAGATTGCAGAAGGAAAGGCATAAAAGAACTATTCAGAGAAGAAGCTATTTGAAGTTTTCCAGTCTATCTCATGGGACTTGGGCATTTTGAGAACCAGTACTACAAATGCAAAGAGGTTTATTGCACATGGAAAGAAACTATTTAGTTATTGCATAAACCCTATTAGACATATTCATAATGTTGAAGACATTATTGCCAAGGATAGGGAAACCTTGAACAACATGATCGATAGCTGTGAGACCTATTCACAATCTATAATGGAATTGGACAAGGAAGTAACAAGAATTTTGGCTAAACTGAATGTATTGGATATTGAGAAAGTGAGAGTTTTGACAAGGTTTGGTTTGCTGAAGAGTTTAATCACTCCTAAGCTATCAATTATTGAAGCCCACTTATCAGACATGGAGAAAACTATAGAATCATTGGCTAACTCTATGCCAATAGAGTTGAAAGAAGAAAAGATAGAATCATTTGCATTAAATGGACTAATTCATGTTAGTCAACTTTTGCTTAAATCATGGAGTACAAAAGTGAAGATCTTGGAAGATTCCTTTCAAGATATTTTGAAATTGGTAAGCAAGCACTAGTTTTATTACTTTTATGCACCTTTGGCATTGTTGTCAAAGGGGGAGAAGAGAAGATAAAATATTAATAGAAGAGAAGAGATAAGAGAAAAATGAATAGAGGAGAAAAAGGAGAAGATAATGTATAAGGAAAGAGAGTTCTATTTTGTTGGAACACTTGTCATTTTTTTGTTAAGTGTTGCCATCAATGCCAAAGGGAGATATTGTTGGAAAGTGATCAATTTTGTATGATGTGATCCACTTTTTGGTTGTCATTTATGGCAATACATCTAGCATACTGATTGATTCATTTAAAGTTAAGTTTTGGTGACTTTGAAATTAGCTAAGTACAGAAGTAAAAATACAGAGGTATTTTGAGTATCGAAGATCGAGATCGAAGAGTTACAACAAGAGACATTAGAAGAAGATAGTGTGGGGTATGTGTGAGCTCCACCTAAGATCAATTTTTTTGGTGACATTTACACTAATTTAGTGAGTTGTGAAGATTGATAGACAACAGTAGAACAGTGACACAGAGCAGCTAGACAGAAGTGATGAATCAGGGAGTATGGCGTGGACTCCTAGAAATTAGAGTTTGATTATGATTGTTGTTAACCTCTATTTTTATTATGTAAGAGTGTTGACTATGCATTTGATATTTTATTTATTAAATGTATTTTGTATTGAGAGCCAACTATGTAATATTTGTATTTGAGAGTCGACTTGGTAAAGATGAAAGATATATATGTAAGATATTTTTGGTGAGCGAAGAGAGAGTTGAGTGAACAGAGTTTTGGATATGATATGTGAATGAAAGAGTAGAGGATGACAAAGATCATTGAAGAACTATGACTGGAACTATCTAAGCATGAGAGATGGTTGTTTTGTTCATTACTAAGAACATTTTGTAACAGAACTATATTGTAAGACTTGTATGATAATTTAGCCCCTAACAAGATGTTTTATACCTTTAACAGGGTTGTCATTCCTCTAACAATGAAATTATACTATGTAATTTATTCTTCTCCTAACTGGACTAGGTCTCCTAACAGGGACACTATACTTTAGTGCATGCTTGTGGGTACCATCCCCACCTGGGTTTTCCCTTGGCCAGGGTTTCCTCAATAAAAAATATTGGTGTTATGAGCACTATTTTATTTTCTTATGTTCTTTTCATTTCTGCAAGCTTATGGATTATTTATAATTGGTTGAAATTTTTTATTAAGTGTTGTAATACTGATTCACCCCCCTATCAGTATTACCTAATCCTAACAAGGTAGGGGTGACCTTAAATTCTAGGCTTGCTCTGTAGTTTACTCTGACACTGATTAATAAGCTCAACCAAGATTATTAATCTCAACCAAGATTTCCATTTGGAACCAGTGCATCCCCTGCAACTACTTCTACCACTTCCTAAAAATAAAACCCAAAACTGGGAAAAAATTGTCCACTTCCGCTTTTCCCAAACATAAAATGATTTCCCCGAGGATGCCCTCCACATCTCTTAGTATTTTATCCTCCAATTGAGCTCCAAAACACATGTAGAAGAGAATACAAAATGCCGCATGCCTCAAATGGTCAATCAATGTAACAAACCATGTACTCTCCTCTGCCTCCTTTTTTAATCCATCCATCAAAACCTTAATTCCCCATTCGCTGCCCTTTGCTGAAGGATTTGAGTGAAGAGACACTCATAGCCTCACTCACCAAATTTTGTCTTAATGTAAGCGGCTGAATTGGTGCTTATTTAGTTGACTATGAAAATCTCAAGGTCCGCTTTTACAACAGGGTTGTTGGCAAAGAAGGAACCCTTGTATATAAGGACTTCATAAATGAGCTCATGGCTGGCTATTATTATTAGAGGATGAAATCTAATCTAAGGGGTATGATTGGGCCATATTTTTTGTAGATATAGTGAACATAATTCTGAAATGTTTGTTTCAATCCTATAATTTCAAGGAGATTACATCAGATCCTCCACAAGCGAAGTAGTTATATTTATGATCCATCCCCCCATTGCACATGAGTTGCTTGGCTGCCTCCTGTTAGCGATTTTTCCGTGATTCTATCAAGGAAAATGCTAATTAACGAGGATCAAACAATCCTCCTTCACTTCAAGCTCAAAGGCTTAGGCGAGTGCACCTATTGGATTCACTTCTTTCAGTGAATCATGGGATGGATTCATGCCCATCAAACTAGAACTAATAATCATTCATAGCTCTTAAAATAGAAAGGCTAAATGATTTGATATTTATTAATTTGATGATGAGACATGCCTAACTAGCGAAGACCAGTGCCTTATCCATTGGACAACATAGTCAAATAAACATACATCCCCATAAAATTCTCTAAATCTAAACATATAGAACCTAAATAAAGTGCCTTACAAATCACTCTTTTCACTCAAACACCTGGACAACAAATTCATGTGCAAACCTTGAACTCTCAGAACTTGTCTCTAAGATTTACTCTCTCCTTGAAAGAAACTGAAAACAAACTCACAGCTACCTTATATTCCAGTTCATTAAAATACCTTACAAATTAACACACAAGATTTCAAGACGAGACACAAAGACATTAGACAAATATTGGAAAGGGATTCCAGTGCTTTTCATTAAATTGCTATCTGATTCAATACATTTAAAAAACAAAGAACTCAAAAAAAAAGACCCAGAATCAGAATACTGCCTCGCAACATTAATTTCACCATCCATGTAGAATTGAGAAGAAGAAATATATAGAGAATTGGAAAACCAAATTCAGTCACTGACACCTATCAATTCCCCCCAAAATATCCAAAATTTATCTCTTCCTTAACTACCAAAATTTGATTTGATTTGTGCCCAAATGGATTACAAAATCAAAATCCTCATTCAGAAACCTTTCCAATGGTATATGACACTTCACACTTCTGAGAAAATTTGGCCATTTAACCATGCAAACAAACTTTTTTCTTCCCATGCATTCAGTTGAGATTTTGAAATAGCTAATCATAAAATAGTTTGAACTATGAAAAGATCTAATTTGGTTGCAAAGATATTACTTTATTCATTTCTCCACATTCTTCCTAGAAGTCACTAGAATTCACCAAGTGTCATGATCTGTCTGGATCCACTTGACCTCTGCGAGTGCACGACTAACTGCTAGTGGTTAAATCACTCACTCGTGACACTTTTTGTCAACCGCCACTAACTAACATGAGTGGGCGACAAGCTCGGCTTCTCACTCGTGAGCATTTTATGTTATCCCACCAAGCCTGTGCGACTGTGTGATGAGCTTCGATCCCGCACTCACTCACAATTTGAACACAACCGCAAACCATCCATGACTGCACAACAAGCTCAATCATTCACTCACGAGCATTTTTAATTAACCCACCAAGCCTGCGAGACTGCACGACAAGCTCAGTCACTCAATCACGCACCATCCTCCATACTACTGTGACAACACAGACGATCCAGCACCCGCTCTGCGACTGCATGATCAACTGCTCCATGATTGCATGATGAGATGCCATGCATCCGCCATGTCATTGCCATCTTACTACCATCTACACACCATTTGTCTAAAAAATTTGGTGTTCTTTGGTCTCCGACATGTTTCCCAAGGTGCCACCTGCGCGTGCATGTGAAGATCCTCCTCTTCATCTGCAAAGTTATAATTGTTCCTTCTTTCTTATAAAGACTAAAAATTTCCTCTATGGCACCAATGTGGGACTAATATCTTGAGTGTTTTTAAAACATTATCTATTTTGGAACCCAAAATTTGGGGCCCACCATCCCCAGGATTATGTTTGCCAAGGGGCTAGCCAAGGAGCCTCTTGGCTTCTTATTCATTTCATATTGTGTGGCATTTACCATATAAACATTGTAATACTTCTTCCCACCAACAATGTGGGATATTGGTTTTCAAACCTTTTATGCCTTAATGCATGCGTTGGCTGTCAATTTCATTTGTAATGAAATTTTTCTATTTTATGTCACCACTTCCTTGATGCTCAGTATGGGATCATCTCCTTCCAAGTTCATTTTCCTTTTACTTTAAATGTCTTCCTATGTCTGTGTAGACATTTCCAAACTGGTCTTCCACACAGGCTCCTCTAATGCTGCATAGACTGGGCTTGGTTTTAAACTTGCTAACAACATTGGCATTTACTTAGTGATGCATCTCCATCATTGCATAGACTTGTTGGGTTCTACACCTACCATTACACTTTGCATAAAATGTTTTAAAAGCCTGTGGACATCTCCCTCGTGGGCTTCCTCTTTACGCTTTCCACTTACTACACAACATCCTCTCTAAACTGCATGATCAACTTCATTTTCCCTGCGTTGACTTTGTCTGGTTCAATGCGCTGGCTGCTAATCCACTTTACTTTGTAGTTTGTAAATAGTCTTTCACCATTTTTGTTTTAACTTAATGTGCAAGCCTCCATTTCTTTCTATTTCGCTGGCAACCTCCTCTCCACCTGCGCGAGCTATTAGTGAGGAAATGAGAGTTTTTTGAATGCCTCTTTCAATTGCATTGAAACTTTTAAACACTTCCTCTGCATATTTCCTTATTGCTTAAAAGTTTCAAAGCCATTTCATATTCAACT
Organism: Thuja plicata; assembly: GCA_018584345.1. NCBI lineage: Eukaryota > Viridiplantae > Streptophyta > Pinopsida > Cupressales > Cupressaceae > Thuja > Thuja plicata. The sequence goes on from MU225936.1 coordinate 1,496,413, forward strand.
CTGTACAATTTTTAGACACTATGCGTTGCCAATATATTCCATTCCAATCAAAAGATAATGCTCGAGTCCAATCTTGGTGTGGAAGATTTAAAGAGAACAAAAATTGAAAAAATAAATAATTTGGAATCCATCTTGCAGAATGGTAACATTGTTTTAGTGTTAAGATGGCAAACATCATTCCCATATATGCAACCCTCCAATCTTTGTTGAAATTCCACTCTAAAAACAATCATAAGGGTGAGGTGGATTTTGGACAAGAATGCTAAACATGCCTTATACATTTGCTCATGTGATTTTCTGAAAAATATCAAAAAATTTATCCAACATTTTAATATAGTCCACTTTCTAAAATGACAGTCATGCAATGAGGATGAGCAATCGAACATCACTCCTTGAATCATGTTTCACTAATATTGTTGTATCAAATAGTCATACGCCTACATCCATGCCTTCATAATTTAAAACTTTGATGGATGTCTAGACCCATCCCCAAGCTCTTCTTTTAGCACATTTAACCATTAGAATCAAACTTTTTACATCTCTGCAATATTGATCCAATAAACAACTAGCCTATGAAACTGGCCTTAAAAATAGATTAAAAGACTTCTCAGGGCTCTCAAATCCAGAATACATGGAGTTTTTAATATTTATTAACACTCTGCAAAGACATATCTCCATGACGATTTTGGAGGCGAGATATTTTAATCTCCCAAGTTCACCATTCTCACAAATTGCAAATGCACTGGTCAAAACACGTGCAAACCAACTTTGGATTTACTTTTGCAAAAATATCAAACCATGTTCTAAGACTTAACCACTGATCCAGGTAGCATATTTTCACACAAGGAGCGCAAGGAAAAAAATTTCATCTCTAGAAAATCATTCAATACAAATTACCAACTTCTGAAGATGACCGTTCTGCACAATCAATTCTGCACATACTGGGAAATCTGCACAAATTGCCTTTAGAATTGGGTGAGAAAACGCACAAGACGGATTGGCACAAGTCTCAAAATCTTAATGGGGGAACTTTGTCATGATTAAAATATAGGGGAGCATTAAATTATCCTTGAGAATCAACTAGGTACACACTGTAAGACCTCAAATTAGTTCATTATGTAATTTTGCACTTGACACTCTGAGAAACTAAATAAGTTGCAAATAAAATGGCTTTGGAAAACTTATCATCCAACTTCACAAGGATCTTCAAATAGGCATAGAGGTTCAATTTCATGTCTAAAATACCTCAGAAAAATCCTTATATCACAACAATTAACTTGGCTCAAAATGTAATCCTTTGAAGTGGGTCAATTAGGAAAATCTGAAAAACATGCAAAGTGCAGATTTAGGTGATGACCTCCAAACAACTATCTCCAAAACTCATCAAAACTGAATTCTAAGGGCTGAGACCCACTGTAATACCTTAAGGAAAGGTGTTGAACCTACTCTCCAAGTGATTTCTCCAAGAAAACATCAGGTGTCTTTTTACAAGCATTCAAAGTAGGCCTTCTCCACAAGCTTTTGGGGGCAATAACTTCGCGCTTTAGAGATATTTTATTTAGTCACTCTAAATTTCTCCAAAATTTGAGAGTACTAAGAGTGGCTCTATCTAGGGACATGTGCCCCATGTGGGCATGCAGAGGATCTAGAATCTCTCGATAAAAGCAGACCACCCCAAACATGAAATCAGATCTTTCTCTTCTCTCTTCTCTTTACTCTTTTCTCAAACTGGGAATCCTTATTGAAAGAAAACACACCACACGACTGAAAGGAAAGTGACTGTACAAACAAGGAAATTATTTTTAAAAGTCCCAAATCTCAAAAAATAGAATCAACTCTTACCTTTGTCATACATCTGATTCTCATCTCCATAGATCAAAGGTAAACTGAAATTATTACTTGTATCAGCATGCTAAAAAATGCTGCCCTAAATATTCAGCATATCAAACAAAAAGAAATCAGAAAACTCACTATCATTAAGTGCTAAGAAATCACCAATATACCATAAGTATACATTAGGTGCATACCTCTGAAAATCAGCAGCCAAGAGTTCTAAAATTCTCTCACTGCATAGTGGAAATTGGACCTGATTTTCACCATCTTTGGTTTCTTGTTCAATGTTGCAAACATTTTTCTCATTGGAAACAAGGACTAAGATTTATTTTCTCATATCATTTTGTGCAAATGACTCACTACAACAACTGACATCTACATCATAATTATCCTTTTTTTATTCATATAAAACTTCTTTGAACTGAAACAATAAATCTGCATTATCATTATGCTGAGAAGAAGAAAAATCCACAAGTTGAATGGAAACATTTCCAACTATAAATTCATCTTCATCATCTTGCTGGTCATTGACTTCATTGTCAACATCATAATCACTACCATCAACATAATCAGGTTCAACATCACTAACATAATCACATTCAACATTTTCTACATAACTAGATTCATATTTTTCAATCAAGTCTATCCACTTTCTAGCACGCCTAGTACCTTCCTCTCTAAGGGATGCAGAATAGCTGACTGATTCAGGAACACACAGTTCTAGAAACAAATCAATACACATTGATCCTTCAAATTAAACATCCACTGGAATCTCATTAAAGGTATTACACAACCTTTTATAAAAAAAATACACGAATTCTTCCTTCCTCTCTCCTATCAACATTCTTAAAAATAATATAGTTTCCTTTTGAAGGATTTTTCTTAACAATGCATTTTCCCTATTAATTTCTACAAAATCTGCCATATATTATTGATGGATTTATGCAACACATCTAGATCCATAAAACTTGGAATCTCTATTGAACCATTCATTTAACTATACATCTCATCCTTTCACAAAACGTTTATCCAACTATGCAATCATAAAAACAACATACCTCTCATTCTGATGACAGAAACTTAAACCAAGAAGTATGACAAACTTCAAAACTATTTTCCTTTCTTTAGTGACTTCTTCATCTCATAAGGAACTTTTCATTCACATAAAAACATGAGGATTACCTGGGAATAAAATTGCATCTGCTGCTCATTTCTCTTTGACTGGAAAAATGGCAAATCTAGAGCCTTCCTTATAGCTCCATCGGGTTCTTTTCACATATTGTCACCACGTCCTTGAAGAGGAAACTTTCAAACAACAAAATTTATTTGATACATATTTATTATTTATGGGTTTTTTCCAACCAACAAATCCGCACAATCGTCTTTATAATTACTCCAATAAAAATACCTCCAAGGTATCCTTCCACAAATCTGAAATAAACTTCAGACTCCAATTCTTTGACTCTTTCTCTCAACCAGATTCTGGGGCTAACATAGTAAAGTAAGGAAACAATTCTCCTACGCTCACTAATTATTTTACTTCAATAATCAGCAGTAGAGTCGTCATTCTCTTAGTGTAACTCGGATGGGCTAACTTCAAATTGGATTGAAATATTTGAAAATTAGAAAACTAGAGATTCTAGGAAATGTTCAACAAGATTATTGCATCTCTTAATTCCCCAGTAGAGTCACCATTCTATTAGCAATTTTACCTGATTCTATCAAGAAAAATGCTAATTAACGAGGATCAAAAAATCCTCCTTCACTTCGAGCTCAAAGTCTTAGGTAGGTGTACCTATTGGATTCACTTCTTTTAGTGAATCATGGGATGGATTACTGCCCATCAAACTAGATCTGACAATCATTCACAACTCTTAAAATAGAAACATCAAATGATTTGATATTTATGAATTTGCTGATGAGACATGCATAACCAACAAAGACCAGTGCCTTATCTATTGGGAAATAAAGTAAAATAAACATACATCACCAAAAAATTCTCTAAATCCAAACACACAGAACTCAAATGAAGTGCCTTCCAAATCACTCTTTTCACTCCAACACATGGACATCAAATTTATGTGCAAACCTTGAACTCTCAAAACTTGTCTCTAAGATTTACTCTCTCCTTGAAAGAAACTCAAAACAAACTCACACCTGCCTTATAACCAGTGCATTAAAATACCTTACAAATTAACACACAAGATTTCAAGACTAGACACAAAGACATCAGACAAATATTGGAAAGGGAATCTGGTGCTTTTCATTAAATTGCTATCTGATTCAATACATTTATAAGATGAAGAACTTAAAAACAAGACTCAGAATTGGAATACTGCACTGCAACATTAATTTCACCATCCATGTACAATTGAGAAGAAGAAAGATATAGAGAATTGGAAAACCAAATTCAGTCACTGACACCTGTCAATTCCCCCCAAAATATCTAAAATTTCTCTCTTCCTCAACTTCCAAAATTTAATTTGATTTGTACCCAAATGGATTTCAAAATCAAAATCCTCATTCTGAGACCTTTCCAACAATATACGACACTTCACACTTCATAGAAAATTTGGCCATTTAACCATAAAAACAAACTTCTTTCTTCCCGTGCATTCAGTTGAGATTTTGAAATTGCAAATCATAATATAGTTTGAAATATGAAAAGATCTAATTTGGTTGCACATATATTACTTTATTCATTTCTGCACATTCTGCCTAGAAATCACCAGAATTCACCAAGTGTCATGATCTGACTGGCTCCACTTGACCTCTGCGAGTGCGTGAATAACTGCTAGCAGTTAAGTCGCTCACTCACGATAGTTTTTGTCAACTACCACTAACTGGTGTGAGTGCGTTATGAGCTCAGTTGCTCACTCATGAGAATTTTATATTATCCTGCCAAGTCTACGCAAACGTGTGATGAACTTTGATCACGCACTCACGCACGATTTGAAATCAACCAAAAACCATTTGCGACTGCGCAATGAGCTTGATCACTCACTTGCAAGTTTTTTTGTTAACACGCCAAGCCTACACGACTGCACGACAAGCTCGGTGCTTCAATCGTGCACCATCCTCCATACCACTGTGATTGTGCAATGAGCCGACACTCACTCTGTGACTGCACGATCAACTACTATCTGATTGCGTGAGGAGCTGCCACATGTCCACCATGTCATCACCGTCTCACTTCCATCTGTGTGCCATTTGTCTACAAAATTTGGTGTTCTTTCTTCCCCAACATGTTTCCCAAGGTGCCATACACACATGCATGTGGAGAGCCTCCTCTTCATCTTCAAACTAATACTTGTGCCCTCTTTCTTATCAAGACTACAAATTTCCTCTGTGGCACCAATGTGGGACTAATATCTTGAGTGTTTTTAAAATATCATCTATTTTGACGCCCAAAATTTGGGGCCCACCATCGCCAAGATTCTGTTTTGCAAGGGGCTAGCCAAGGAGCCTCTTGGCTTCTTCTTCATTTCACATTGTGTGGCCTTTAGCATATAAAAATTATAATACTTCTTCCCACCAACAATGTGGGATATTTGTTTTCAAACCTTTTATGCTTTAATGCATGCACTAGCTGTCAATTTCATTTGCAATGAAAGTTTTCTATTTTTTGTCGCCACCTCCTTGATGCTTAGCGTGTGGTTGTCAAGTGCATTTTCCTTTTACTTTAAATGTCTTCCTATGTCTACGTAGACATTTTCAAACTGGTCTTCCATGGAGGATCCTCTAATACTAAATAGACTAGGCTTGGTTTTAAACTTGCCAACAATATTGGCATTACTTAGTGTTGCCTCTCCATCATTGTGCAGACTTGTTGGTTCTACACCTGCCATTGCACTTTGCATAAATTTTTTTAAAATCCTTTGGAAACCTCCCTCATGGGCTCCCTCTTTATGCTCTCTACGTACTGCACAACATCCTCTCTAAATTGTGTGATCAACTTCATTTTCCCAACATTGACTTTGTCTGGTTCAATCTCCATGCTGCTAATCGACTTTACTTTATAGTTTGTAAATAGTCTTTCACCATTTTTGTTTTAACTTAATGTGAAAGCAATCATTTCCTTCTATTTTGTTGGCAGCCTCCTCTCCACCTGCATGGGATATTGGTGAGGAAATGAAGGTTTTTTGAATGCCTCTTTCAATTGCTTTGAAACATTTAAATGCTTCCTCTGCATATTTCCTTTTTGCCTAAAAGTTTCAAGGACATTTCATATTCATCTCTGCACAATTTTTAGACACTATACGCTGCCAGTATATTCCATTCCAATCAAAAGATAATGCTCAAGTCCAATCTTGGTGTAGGAGAAAAAGAGAACCACAATTCAAAAAATAAAGAATTTGGAATCCATCTTGCAGAATGGTAACATGGTTTCAGTGTTAAGACGGCAAGCATCATTCCCATATATGCAACCCTCCAACCTTTGTTGAAATTCCACTCTAAAAACAATCATAAGGGTGAGGAGGATTTTGGCCAAGAATGATACATCATGGCTTATACATCTTCTCATGTGATTTGCATGAAAATCTCAAAAAATTATCCAACATTTTAATACAGTATGCTTGCTAAAATGACAATCATGCAATGAGGATGAGCAATCGAACATCACTCCTTGAATCATGTTTCACTAATGTTTTTCTATCAAATAGTCATACACCTACATCCATGCCTTCATATTTTCAAACTTTGATGGATGTCCAAACCCATCCCCAAAGTCTGCTTTTATCATATTTAACCATTAGAATCAAATTTTTTACATCTCTGCAATATTGATCCAATAAACAACAACTAGCCTCTGAAACTGGCCTTAAAAACTTATTAAAAGACCTTGTTGACGGGGTTTTGCTGACCGGGTCCGCCAACAGTCATAAGTTGTCACCAGATTCTGGGGATACCGGCCAACTCTGCCTGTAAAGGTTGTCCGGGGAAATTAAATTCTTCGGGCCTTCAAGCACCTAGGTGTCGGGTCACGATGGTGCGGGGCTCGGTTGGGAGAAGTGACTATTTTCGAGGGGGATAGCTGGTTTCTTCAACTCAATACCTCCGGAGATTCAATACAGTGAGGTTTCCCTTAGCATTCTACACTTAGCAAATAAAATGAAAAAGATCCTGCAGGGTTAGAAACATTTTTATCTAACTATAGTCATGCTTAAATGTCCGGAACATCAATAATACTCTGATAGACTACACTAAATACCGAAGAAATACATAACCATCAGCTAGCATTTTATCAATAGTGGGAGTAAAGGGGTCGTTAATCTACTTTAACATATCAGAGTAGAAGACATAAAGAACATTAAAACATGAAATACCATTAACTCAGAAGTAGGAACGCCAACAACATCATTGCCTAGAATTCTTCCTTCTTTATTAATATTCCTTCCAGCAAGCACTGGTGCGTGATACAATGGTGGCTCCAGGGGAGCATTTGACTATATAAAACTAGAACAATGGAGCATTGAGCTCTGGAACTTAAAATGATAAATCGCCTTTCTATTGCTATGGACAACAAAATCATCAATTTTGCCGACCCTTGGAAATGGGCCGATTTGGCTATTTATACAACTCCTGTAACCCTAACCCTATTTTACATCATGTTTTAATAAAATACAATATCTGGGGGCCGATACTACCTACGCCATCCTACAAAAGACCTGGAGATAGAATAGGTCTGCCATGTCAAAAGAATAAGACAAGAATATATAGCGGAAGAATCAACCTCGAGAAGAGAGCCAGAAAGGAGAAAGGAGAAAGTAGGTCCTCCGAGGATTGAGGCTACATGCCTCATAAATGGGAAATGCGGTGCCCTGTCTCCAATGTGCCAGGTGTACCCTTGAGCGGTGCCTTGAGAAGACCATCCTGTCAGAAACCCAACTGTTAAGTAGACGCTTCCTTGATGTGGCCAACCACCTTCTGACAGCCTTTATTAACTGCTTCCAAAAGTGACCGGTCGGCCTCGGGGACTGGGACACGGATCACTTTAAAGAATATAAAATTTTAGATCCGAGACTCCAGGATCCGGGAACTTATGTCCCCAAAGAATAAAGAATACCCAATGCTTGAGTTCTCCCCGGCCTTCGGAGAAAGCTCAAGGTTGCTTATTATCGTTGAAAGCCTGGAGGAGGCGGGAAATGTCATCTTCATCTATATCTTTCAGACTAGCCCTTCTGTGCTTGGCCACTTCAACTTGTTCCCCCAGGTCTGAAACATTTTCTTTAAATTCATCTGCCATTCTCGCCGCGTCATGACCACTAAGTATTATGCGGGTTAATTTTTCCATTTGGGCCCCATCTATCCCCTCCGGAGATTGATACCGAGACTTCATTATTTCATCAAAACTCCCCAAAATTGAATCTTCGGGGGTACATGTATCTGTGCTAAGGGGATCAACCTCGGAAGTCTTTATTATGAAAGACTTGTATAAATTGGAAGAATACTTCACCTCATTTACCTTATCTTGCAGGGACCCTACCAGTTGCTTGGTTACCTCCAATGTGAGGTCAAGTCTGGAGTGTTGGGTTCCCACAAAATCAAATGATTCATCACCCAGAATTCTGGATTCAGAAATCATATCCTCTCCCAAGGTAAGGAGCTCTTTGAGCTCCACCTTCCATGCCTGGTAATTCTTGGCGTCACCCTCTCACAGCTCAATAAGAGTTTCCGCTTGATGAATGACCTGCCAGGCTGTGTATAAATCTGGGAGGGTGGACACCAGGAAACGCCGGGTGTTTCCTATCTGCAGGGCGACCCACTCATCCACTGCTTGGGATTTCTTTTTCATTACTCATAGGGAGTCTATGTCACTCTGCGGTATTTTTTCAGAGGTGGAGGCCTCAGAGGAGCGGTATTGATAGGTCGAGCCAGCTCAGTGAGCAACCCCATAAGGTTTGCATTCTTTTTTTTTTTTTTCTGCTTTGAGCCTCTGGGCTTCCTTTTCATATCGGGCTTCCACTGCCCTTGCTGCCTCCTTTAGCAAGTCTACCTTACCTTTCTTTCCCCTTTTCCCTAGTGACACCTCTGCAACATTATAGTCTCTGGGCTCCACGGTTGCTTCATCGGCATCTGGGGGAGGTGTTGCCACAACGACAACTGTTTCTCCACCCGGCCCAGTTTGAAGGGTATGAACTATCTAGGATTTCTTAGCCTTTGGCGGGGCCTGAACTTGAGCCATCATTTTGGCCAGGGAGAGAGGAGTCACTAGAGCGGACTGAGCTTTTCTTTTCCTGCTCTCTATCAGTCACTGAGGTGGGAGGGGTGGCCTTCCTGCCAGAATTTGTTCTCCTGAGTCTTCTCCAGTGTTTTGTGGCTGTGGCTCCTTAGTGGCATGGACCTCATCTGTCCCTCTCCCTACCTCAACCTCTTCTGTAGCAACATTTTCTTCGACCTCCATCTCCTCAGCCTTGTCCTCTATGTCTATCACTAGGTTTAGACTCTGGTAGGCTTCCTCAGGGATTTCTTCTTCAAGTTGCTTTTCTTGCTGCTCTTCTTCTTTTGTTGGGACTTCTTTCTTCGTCGATAGTAGGGGAGGTGTTGGGCCAAGATTTAGAGTTTGGGCCGCTGTAATCACTTGTCCAAAGGTTGCTCCCAGGAGTGGCCCTTGGAACGTGGCGGCTGGGGTTACGGTTGTTCCCGAAGGTTCGGTTCCCCCAGCGGATGCCATTTGTTCACCTTGTTTTTGTTGGTCCACTCCCAGACCTTGTATCGCTTAAGCCCTAGAGGCAATCTCTGATTCTGGCTCTTTCTCTTCCACCTGCCACTCTTCTTCTTGTGCGGGTTCCTGTTCAGCAGCTTCTTGCCTGACAGTCTCTTGTTCTGCCCCCGGGACTTCTGTCTCCACTTGGGTATTGTCCCCCTGTAGATTTCTGAACTCATCAGTTGAAAATACATCAAATTATTCCTATGGAGGGGGACTGGCTGGAACCTCTGCAGGCTCTGTTTCCTTCTCTGGTTCTGGGGAACTGGAAGAAAGGATCTCTACTTCTTGGGGTTGGGATGCCTTTGGCTCCGGCTCTGCCTTGGGCTTTTTGCTGAGCTTTTTCTTTCTCTGGGTGACCAGAGGTGGACCCGCATCTCTTATTGTCGCCGCTTCCAGGGGATCCACCCCCATTGCCTTCATCATTAAGGCTGCTAATGACGGGGAGGAGGGGGGACGAAGTGGTCCGGTCATGAGTGGTGGAGTGGCTAGCCATATTATTAATTGCTCCCTCATTTGTTGGGAGGCTGCCACCGATTGTTTTATTTGTTTTGTGATGGGGAATTCTTGTGCAGAAGGGGTCGTGTCTATTCTTTTTCCCTTATCTGCTCCCTGCGAAGAAGTCCCAGCCCCCAGGGTCAATTTAGGTACCGGCTGTGGGGTTAACTTTGGCGCCGGCTGGGCTACTCGGCGGGTACTCCCGGGGCACACCTTCTTAAAATAGGTGTGGCTTCTCTCGACCACCTCTCGAGTGAAGTCTTCAATGGTGGGCCCTTCCTGGGCGTCCCAGTTTACTGGTGGGAGGGCCTTTTTATTGATCTCTTTTTCTTTGTACTGGGGATCTTCAGTGGGGGTGACATTTGAGAAGTCCACTGGAAATTTTTGGAGCTTCAATTTATGCATCATTCCGGCTGTCATTCTGACATAGTGCCTACTCCGCACCTCCACATCATCCTGGCAAGCTGTCTAGAAGTCCTCCATGTGTATATGATGGGGCTCTAAAGCCTGGGGCAGTGCCGTTGCAATCTTGCCATGTGGATCAAAGTTTTTCCGCGCCAGATAAAATTCCTACAGGTTGTAACTTTTCAGCTCATTGTCTGCCTCCTTTTCGGTGGCCAGACTGCAAGTGTAATTTTCATAGGTGATTGGGAACAGGATGTTGGGGATCTTTTTGAGGTCAAAGAGGGCGTGCACCTCCATTATTTGTCTGCAATACTCCAACAGCACGATCTTGTCCCCGCAGTGCTTGGGTAACAAGTAGGGTTTCCCAGAGAATCCGGTGACCCTAATGTAGGTGTGCTTTTGGAATTGAATATAGTAATGTCCATAGCTATGGACCAAATTCATCGCCTCTGAAGATAGGCGGTATCCAGCGTCCTGGGTGGGTGTAAGTAGATGGTAGTAAACGAATGCATCATTTACCCAGTAGAAACTGGGGAAGCTGGCCTCCCATTGAACCTGTGGGAAATGGTCCCATGGTGCTTTTTATCCCGGGCCAATCCCGAGCACGTCGTCAGTAAGTAGGCCATGGGAATGGGGCCTTTGCTGCGCTAGGGCCGAGAAAATGTAAGAAGACATATAGAACTTCTTCTTCCTGTTCAACTGCTGGAACTGGGAGTCGACGTGGTTGGAGATTATTGTCACCCAGTCGAAGTATTCTCCTTTGGTGGAGATGCCGAGGAGGAAATAGTACATCCATCAAGCAAATTCTTTGGTGGAGGGCTACCTAAATACCCGGGCTAATGCTATCATCCCCATCTGGATGCTCTCCTTGAATTCAGAGTGGGGAATCTCTATCTTCATTCTCTTTGGGTCCCTTTTTGGGGCCTTAAGCCAATGGGTATTCATGTATGCCCGGGCAGCGTCCTCCAGTTCTGTAAATTGGGTCAAGGCATCGGTCCTTGTAACCACCGTGGCCCTATAAAATTGTGGGATTCCCAGGCTCGCCCAAAATGTGACTGGGTCGAGGGACACCAGTGGAGTGGGGTATCCTGTGGGCTCTACGGCCGCGAGCATAACAGCCTGGACAAAAGAGTTGTAGTTGGTTGCCAGTGTTAGGATAAGCTCCAGAGATTGCACAGAGCACAGGAAGCAAGCTTCCTGGAGGATTCTGGAGTTCCCAACGTTGATTGCTAATTGATCTCCAGCCTGTCCCTGGATATGCATTACTTTTACTAAGGCCTGCATCTCTGACCATGCTCCAACGCTGGTGTCGGTTATCAGCTTGACTTTGGACTCAATCTTTAAGCCCACGATGACGTTGTCCTGCATGTATTTCATAGTCAGGGGCAGCTTTTCTAGGGCTTTCTCCATCCTAGATTTTACTGCTGCCCTGGTTTTTGCCGTGGAAGGTAGCTCTGAACTTCCAGGTGGAGAAGATGCAGACGCTTCGGACATGTTTGGAAATGAACTCTGGGAACCTACAAGGCAAAGCGACCGTCAGAACACATTTACCAAAATAATTATTTCAGGGTCTGGAGATCTTACCACCGTGATGCTGGCTTTCCCTGAAAGGTTAATTTCATACAAAGATAACCGAAAAGCAAAACACATCACAAACTTTAGGTTGTATTACACACCCGGGTCTGGGGATTTTTATCACACTTGGTAAAGACACAGGATGGATGATGGTAGGAGACCTGAGACCCAGAGAAATGACCATTGGTGAGGACGTGTAAAAAGGCAAGTCATCAAGCCCACATGGGCGCCACATGCATAGGTATTAAATGGAAGTTATGGCGATGGCGGTGGAGCCAACTGTCCAAATGCGCAAAAAGTGAAGGCCACTTGGCTAGAATTGATTATGCGCATGGGACATAAATGAGGTTCTGACATACTTCATGGAGGAGAGAGAAAACTTCCTGTTTGAAACCAGCCGAGAGTCGAGTTTCAAACAGGTGGTTTTCTGCCCTGAAGTGAGTTCGTGGGCGGAAAACTTGAAACAGAGGTGACTCGACCAGCTTGTCGAGCCACCTGGAAAGATATACATGAAGGCCAAAGGGATATATACAAAGACACAGAAGGATATATAGAGACTACACATAAATATACATGCATATACATAAAATATACAATGCAGAATGACGCTCGCAAGAAAACCAGACAAGGTAGAAACATATATACAACTATCTACACATTTTACAGACGGAGCACCTCTACACAGAGGGTGGACAACCCTTTGGCAGAGAGCCGACCCACCAACGGGCGGCAGAACCAGAAAACAGAAAACTAGACGAAACAGACGATAAGGCAAATAAGACAAACGAAACCAAATGAAACGGAAGAAAACCAGAGAGGCAGAAAATGGAAACACCACCCTGAGAACGCAGAAGGCGGAGGAAAGGGAATAGTTACCGCAGGAGCTCTGTAACAGATTGAGTGTCAAACGGTCCAAATCACCACCACAAAGCACTCACAATTGTCAGAAAGTGATAGGTAGATGTTAAGCGTTGATTATCATAAAATCTCTGCAAATGCTTTGTTAATCGTTTGAAAATCGCTCTGTTAATCGCTCTAAGTGCTTGAAGGTTTTAATCGCGGTAAATGTGAAAGTGACAGATAATTTCTATTTATACCCATGGTAAAAGGTAATCTTCCTCCTTCCAGCAATCTCCGGACAAGAAAAACCTTCGGACTTTAGGCTCGGGGATTCCTCGCGATGATGTCCTTAAGAACATCATGGCGAAGAATCCCGGAGTCTAGAGTCCGGTTCCCAACGAAGGACAACCTCTGGGACTAGAGTCCCGGAGGCAAAAAAGAACCAAACAAACAAAACACCACACTAGGGAAGAAAACCCCGGAGAAAGAAAACAAAAGGGAAAGAAGGACAAGGCAAAGCCGCAAGCAAAAACTAAAAAAGGGGGGACCCAACATTTTGCACACAAAATGTAGGGACGGGGATGCAGGGCATAACAGACCTCTTAGGGATCTCAAATCTAGCAGACATTGAGTTTTTCATGTTTTTTAACACTGTGCAAAGACATATATCCATGATGCTTTTTGAGGAAAGATATTTTAATCTCCCAAGTTGACCATTTTCACAAATTGCAAATGCACTGGTCAAAACACATGTAAACCAACTTTGGATTTACTTCTACAAAAATATCACACCAGGTTATAAGACTTAACCAATGATCCAGGTAGCATATTTTCACACAAGGAGTGCAAAGAAACATTTCTCATCTCCAGACAATCTTTCAATACAAATTTACCAACTTCTGAAGCTGACTGCTCAACACAATCAATTCTGCACATACTGGGAAATCTGCACAAATTGCCTTTAGAATTGGCTAAGAAAACTAACCAGACGGATTGGCACAACTCTGAAAATCTTCACAGGGGAAATTTGTCATGATTAAAATATAGGGGAGAATTAAATTATCCATGAAAATGATCTAGGTACACACTGTAATACCTCAAAGTAGGTCATTCTGCAATTTTGCACTTGACATAGAGAAACTGAATAAGTTGCAAATAAAATGGCTTTGGCAAACTTATCATCCAACTTCACAGGGATCTGCAAATAGGCATAGAGGTTCACTTTCATGTCTAAACTACCTCAGAAAAATCCTTATGTCACAACAATTAACTTGGCTCAAGATGTAATCCTTTGAAGTGGGTCAATTAGGAAAATCTAAAAAACATGCAAAGTGTAGATTTAGGTGATGACCTCCAAACAAATGTCTCCAAAACTCATCAAAACTAAATTCTGAGGGCTGAGACCCACTGTACTAGCTTAATGAAAGTTGTTGAACCCACTCTCCAAGTGATTTCTCCTAGAAAACATTAGGTGTCTTTTTACAAGCATTCAAAGTAGGCCTTCTCCACAAGATTTTCGGGGCAATAACTTCGCGCTTTAGAGATATTTTGTTTAGTTTTTTTATCTAGGGACGCATGCCCCATGCAGGCATGCATAGGATCTAGAATCTCTTGATAAAAGTAGACCACCCCAAACATAAAATCAGATCTTTCTCTTCTCTGTTCTTTTTACTCTTTTCTCAAACTGGGAATCCTTATTGAAAGAAAACACACCACACGATTGAAAGGAAAGTGACTGTACAAACAAGGAAATTATTTTTAAAAGGCCCAAATCCAAAAAAATGGTATGAACTCTTACCTTTTTCATACATCTGATTCTCATCAACATAGATCAAAGGTAAACTAAAATTATTACTTGCATCAGCATGATAAAAAATGCTGCCCTAAATATTCAGCATATCAATCAAAAAGAAATCAGAAAACTCACTATCATTAAGTGCTAAGAAATAACCAATATACCATAAGTGTTGATCACTAAATGACACCAAATTGTCACACCCTTCACTACCACCAACAAGCTGAAAATAAAAATATTCTAGCTCCTTTACATGTCTGGAAACATCAGACGCATTCTGCGTATTAAGTTTTTGATTACGGTAAAAATAGGTTTTGAAGGGACCCCGAAACCCTTTAACAAAAGAGACTAGAGATAGGCATTAAGACCCAGAGAACAACAAGCTGCCCCAAGGAAGGAAGCAGGCTATAAAGGGATAAATCCCAGATTTAACAATAAGCAGATACAAAGCAAAAAGCAAAAAAAGATGCTGGAAGAAAAATAGAGGAAAAAGCCACCAGCACCGAGATCAAGACAGAGTCTTCAGGAAGCTCTCAGATTCCTCCAGCTGAGTCTGCATAGTCTTCATATTGTCTTTTAGCTTCTAAATATCTGGATCCTCAACCTTCTGCTTCTTTGACCTAGTATGAGTGCCAGGTCCCTTCTGCTGGGTAGGATCAGTTAGGTCATTGGTATCTTTGTTTCCTTCCAGCCAATTACTCAGAGACATCAAATTATCCATAGTGGACCTCATACCTGTGTTCACCAGAATAAGCAGATGCTTTAGCATTTCCTCATTCTCACTTATTTTCTTCTGGATAGGTATCACGGCTATCTCGACAGCTTTTTTAATTTTTTCATCAATATCAGAATCGTGATCATGCACAGGGACATTGGCATTGTGAGGAACCTCCTTTCTGATTATAGACATAGTTTTCTCAATCATAGAGCTCTTATTTTCCAATTTGATACATCTATTCTTAAGTTCTACCAAATCACTCTGCACCCATTTGTCCAGATTATTGCTGTAGATGGATTTATTTTTAGCAATCTCAAGGGGCGTCATGATAATAGTCCTTCTGACATGTGAATCCATCCTTCTGATTTCCCTTTGAAGAGACTAAGGTTTTCTACTATGAAGGATTCTCTCACTGTCTTCTTCCTTATTCTCCTTCTCAGAGCTGGGAGAATCATGAGACTCCAAATTTTCCTCTTCCAGAACCTTAAAACTATTGTCCCCTAAGTTATCGACATTACTATCCATAAGATTAGTATCAGTTTCTTTGTCTTTGTTGGCATCAACCTCAATCTCATTTTTATCATTTCCTTCTGTGTTAACAATCTCCAAAACAGAGTTAAACTTTTCCCCAGATTTCAGATTATCTTGACTTTCCTCAGGGTTTTCCTTTTCATTATTGATATCAGGGTCCTCCAAATCCTTCACCACAGGGGTCTGAGTAGTGGGAATATTCTCCACATTAGGATCCATCTGAAAATTATTGACACCTTCAGTATCTGTTTCCTGAGGGATAGACTTCTCACCATCGGGTTCCAGGAGGATGGGACTAATAGGGGAGTCCAGGACATTCTTTTCAGAACCAGAGGCATCAGTAAGGTGCTCATCATTATTCGACACAACCAGAGGCTTAGAGGAAGACAACTCAGAGGGAAAAGAAGCTTTCTTAGTTTTAGGATTCTTATGCAGAGACCCAAAATTCTTCCTTTTTTTAATCTGGGTAGGGATAGGGTCGGGAATGTGGTCTCTAGCATAATCAACAATAAGGAGAATAAGCCTGACATGGAGGATAGGGAAATTCTTCACTTTGTAGTCAGTAATGCTTTGGTTAAGCGAACAGAGGAGAAAGTAGGGGAAAGAAATGCAGATCTCATGTCTAAAGTGATTAGCTAGGGAAAAATGATAATTGTAGACCCTAGAGAATCTACCCTCGAGAGTGAAATATTCCATTATAACTATAATAACAGAACCCCAAATTTTATCAATGTTCTCCATGTCAACATAGTCTTTCTTACCTTTCACCAGAAGAGCCCGCTCCTCATCGGTAATAGGAAATTTCTTATAAGCTCTAGTACCAACCTTCACCTCTTTAGAATACTTTAGGCCATCCAGCGGTAGACCAGTGATATTAGAAAGGACCTCGAGGCTGAGGCTAAAGGATTTTCCCACAATATTAACCGTGCCTTTATCCCAACCATTGACGAAGGCTTTAGAAACCTCTATGTCAAAACCATGGAGTCTCTGAAGATAACAATGAACATGACCTTTCTTCAAAATTCTCCACACTTCCTTTTCCTACTTCCACTTACATTCCGCAGGCTCTTCCCTTCTAAGATCACCACCCATGGCCAAAATCTTCACCCGTTCTTTTTTCACAGGTTGGGAAACGTTATGATTTTGATTTTTTTTGTCCGGTGAAAGCTATTAATCTGAGTCACAATCCTCTTCACATGCTCAAACTGGCCACTTATAATACTAATAATAGCGGCATGCATTAAAGTTTGTGCTTTCATAATTAGAGTAAAAATCCAAATCTTGGATATGTAATTCGCATTATTTTGGCCGTCATTCCAACTCCCCCCAATCTGAGATGAATTAATTGATATCATTAAGAGCCCTTTTGATGACTCCTTATTTTTGTCTGATTTTATCATAATTAATAATTGATATGACCGCTTCATTTCTCATAGGTATGCCTTTCCATTTTTGAATCCCCTCGCTTTTGGCTCCAATATTGGCAAGACAATCAGCAACCTGATTGGTCTCCCGATAATTATGAGATATGTGGAACACTTCAAAGGATTTGACTATAGATTTAATTTTGTGAATAATATGCTCTATAGTCCAGGAAGGGGGATTGATATCTTTAATATTATTTATAATATTTAAAGAATCACCTTCGAGCTAGACTCTTTTGAATCCCATTTATTCCACCAGCAGAATAGTGTTGAGGGCAGCCAAGGCCTCTGCTCTATGATTAGACTGAAAGCCCAATGGGATAGATATAGCACCTAAATAGTTACCAAAACTATCTCTGATGATACCCCCACCCCCAAAGACACCCGGGTTACCTTTAGAGGCACCATCAAAATTAGCTTTAACCCAGCCAATAGGAGGAGCAGTCCAGACAGATAATTCTCTTTGGGAGAAATCTTGAGTTTTGAGAAGAGGAAAGTTCCAAGTAGACCAATTTACATTCGGGATGAGAGATCGGTACTTACTATTGCTATTAGTTATAGCAGAACTAAAATTTTCCTTTATAGATCTAGACATTAAATTGAAGATGATTTCAGGTTTAGAACATTTCTCTCTGAAGATTCTGTTATTTTTTTCCTTCCAGATACTCCAGCAAAGATGAGGCGGAATAAGATTCCAAAAATTTCTAACCAGATCATTATCAAAAGGACATCTCCATTGAGTAACAAAGTCCTGCCAAGAGTTAGGAAAGAACCATACCAAATTCCAATTTTGAAATACCAAGGACCAAACTTTCCGAGTAAAACTACATTGGATCATGAGATGATCACATGATTCGGCTTGTTCAAAGCAAAGACTGCATCTATTAACATGAGAGAAGCCTCTTTTTACTAAGTTGCACCAAAGAACGAATATCATTTATAACAGTAGATTGCAAACTAGAATGAAACACATCAGAATAAAATTTTGACTGCATAAAATTGGAGACAATTTCCCGATCACAACTTTTACTAGCCTCCTCCAAATTTGAAAATGTATTGTCAAAGAATGACTCATTTATCATTTGTAAATCTCAGAAAACACATTCATATTTATTGATTTCTTCAAATGAAAGGTCAGCATCAGATTATTTCATGCCAAATCCACCAAATTCAAAACTTACATTAGTGTATGAGTCTTCATATTGATCATATACAACTTCAACAAAATTTTCACACTTATGTGCACCTTGATCTTGCACAATATTTGACGCAGGGGTAGGAAAAGAAAATTCATAATATATCATAGTTCACACCCATCAGCATATCCTCTTTATCAAAACATATATCCATTGGGCATGAAATTCTAGAGTTTACATTAGGCGCATACCTCTGAAAATCAACAACCAAGAGTTCTGAAATTCTCTCACTGCTCAATGGACATTGGACCTGATTTTCACCATCTTTGGTTTCTTGTTCGATGCTGCAAACATTTTCCTCATTGGAAACAAGGACTGAGATTTCTTTTCTCATATCATTTTGTGCAAATGAATCACTACAACAACTGACATCTGCATCATAATCAACCTTTTTTTGTTCATACAAAACTTCTTTGAACTGAAACAAGAAATTTACATTATCATTATGCTAAGAAGAAAAATTCACAGGCTGAATGGAAAAATTTCCAACTACAAATTCATCTTCATCATCTTGTTAGTCATTGACTTCATTGTCAGTATCATAATCACTACCATCAGCGTAATCAAGTTCAACATCACTAACATAATCAGATTCAACATTTTCTACATAACTAGATTCAGATTTTTCAATCGAGTCTATCCACTTTCTAGCATGCCTAGTACCTTCCTCTCTAAGGGATGCAAACCAACTGACTAATTTAGGAACACACAGTTCTAGAAACAAATCAATACACACTGATCCTTTAAATTTAACATCCACTGAAATCTCATTAAAGGCATTACACAACCTTTTATAAAAAAAATACACTGATTCTTCCTTCCTCTCTCCTATCAATGTTCTTAAAAATAATATGGCTTCCTTTTGAAGGATTTTTCTTAACAATGCATTTTCCCTATTAATTTCTATAAAATCTGCCATATGTTATTTATGGATTTATGCAACACATCTAGATCCATTACACTTGGAATCTCTATTGAACCATTCATTTAACTATACATCTCATCCTTTCACAAAACTTTTATCCAACTATGCAATCACTATCTTCTCATAAAAACAACATACCTCTCATTCTAATGACTGAAACTTAAACCAAGAAGTATGACAAACTTCAAAACTATTTTCCTTTCTTTAGTGACTTCTTCACCTCATAAGGAACTTTTCATTCACATAAAAACATGAGGATTACCTAGGAATAAAATTGCATCTGCTACTCATTTCTCTTTGACTGAAAACATGACAAATCTAGAGCCTTCCTTATAGCTCCATCGGGTTCTTTTCAACTAGATTCTGGGGCTAACACAGTAAAGCAAGGAAATAATTCTCTTACACTCATTGATTGTTTTACTTCAAAAATCCCCAGTAGAGTCATCATTCTATTAGTGCGACTCAGATGGGCTAACTTCAAACTGGATTGAAAGATTTGAAAATTAGAAAACTAGAGATTCTAGGAAATGTTCAACAAGATTATTGCATCTCTTAATTCCCTAGTAGAGTCACCATTCTATTAGCAATTTTACCTGATTCTATCAAGGAAAAGGCTAATTAATGAAGATCAAAAAATCCTCCTTCACTTTGAGCTCAAAGGCTTAGGTGTGTGCACCTATTGGATTCACTTCTTTTCAGTGAAACAATGGATGGATTACTACCCATCAAACTAGATCTGACAATCATTCACAACTCTTCAAATAGAAAGGTCAAATGATTTGATATTTATGAATTTGATGATGAGACATGCATAACCAGCAAAGACCAATGCCTTATCTATTGGGAAAAAAAGTAAAATAAACATACATCCCCAAGAAATTCTCTAAATCCAAACACACAGAACCCGAATGAAGTTCCTTACAAATCACCTTTTTCACTCCAACAGCTGGACATCAAATTTATGTTCAAACCTTGAACTCTCAGAACTTGTCTCTAAGATTTACTCTCTCCATGAAAGAAACTCAAAACAAACTCACAACTACCTTATAACTAGTTCATTAAAATGCCTTATAGATTAACACACAAGATTTCAAAACTAGACACAAAGACATCAGACAAATATTGGAAAGGGATTCCAGTGCTTTTCATTAAATTGCTATCTGATTCAATACATTTACAAAAAAAAGAACTCAAAAATAAGACTCAAAATTGGAATACTGCATTGCAACATTAATTTCACCATCCATGTACAATTGAGAAGAAGAAAGATATATAGATAATTGGAAAACCAAATTCAGTCACTGACACATGTCAATTCCCCCCAAAATATCTGAAATTTCTCTCTTCCTCAACTGCCAAAATTTGATTTGATCTGTACCCAAATGGATTTCAAAATCAAAATTCTCATTCTCAAATCTTTCCAATGGTATATGACACTTCACACTTCTGAGAAAATTTGGCCATTTAACCATGAAAACAAACTTCTTTCTTCCTGTGCATTTAGTTGAGATTTTGAAATTGCAAATCATAACATAGTTTAATCTATGAAAAGATCTAATTTGGTTGCATAGATATTACTTTATTCATTTCTACACATTCTGTCTAGAAGTCACCAGAATTTTCCAAGTGTCATGATCTGACTGGCTCCACTTGACCTCTGCGAGTGAGTGAATAACCACTAGCGGTTAAGTCGCTCACTCATGACACTTTTTGTCAACTGGCACTAACTAATGTGAGTGCGCGATGAGCTCAGTCGCTCAATCATGAGCATTTTATGTTATCTTGCCAATTCTACGCAAATGTGCGACAGACTTTGATCACAAACTCATGCACAATCTAGCCTCAACTGCAAACCATCTGTGACTGTGCAACGAGCTCGGTGGCTCACTATTTTTTTGTTAACCCACCAAGCCTATGTGACTGCACAATGAGCTCAGTGTTTCAATCACACACCATCCTCCATACCACTGTGACTGCGTGATGAGATGGCACCCGCTCTACGACTGCACGATCAACTACTTCATGATTGCGTGAGCAGCCAACACGTGTCCACCACATCATCGCCATCTTAGTTCCATATGCATGCCATTTGTCTACAAAATTTGGTGTTCTTTGTTCACTGACATGTTTCCCAAGGTGCCATGCACACGTGCATGTGGAGAGTCTCCTCTTCATCTTGAAAGTAATATTTGTGCCCTCTTTCTTATAAAGACTACAAATTTCCTCTGCGGCACCAATGTGGGACTAATATCTTGAGTGTTTTTAAAATATCATCTATTTTGGCACCCAAAATTTGGGGCCCACCATCGCCAAGATTCTATTTGCCAAGGGGCCAGCAAAGGAGCCTCTTGGATTCTTATTCATTTCACATTGTGTGGCCTTTACCATATAAACATTATAATACTTCTTCCCACCAACAATGTGGGGTATTTGTTTTCAAACCCTTTATGCCTTAATGCATGCGCTGGTTGTCAATCACATTTGCAATGAAAGTTTTCTGCTTTATGTCACCACCTCCTTGATGCTTAGCGTGGGGCTGCCAAGTGTGCTAGCTAAATGTGGGCCTCTGATTTAGCCATACACTTCAACATGGTCATTATACTTTAGCTACATACAGGAATGAATATGGATTTATTCATCCTGCATCTCTGAAAGAGTCGACCTGTTGCCTTCTAGAAGGCAGGAGTATGAGCTTGCTCTCAGATCATTGCAAGCTTAGTGACTACACACTAACCTAAACGAAGGATTTAAAGCTATGATAAAAGATCTAAGATGATATGCATATGCAGTTTGTTGTTCATCCAAGCTACTTAAGATTGATTTTAGAAGCACCAAATTGAAAAGTGAAAGATTCTTTTTAA
>MU225936.1:1518771-1546400 GCA_018584345.1 Thuja plicata
ACAACAATTATAAATGATAAATGCTAAGAAAAGAGAAGAAAATGCAGCATAATAACATTAGATAAAAGGTTAGGATCCTTTGTGAGGGAAAAGAGTTTCTCTTTTATAGAAATCTCTCTCGAATTGATGGTCGAGATCGAACAAAAAGAGTGGCTCAGATTCGATTGAAGAAGCACAATCCATGTGCAAGTAATTTGATTGGTCGAGAGAGTCAGTTGACTGAACTGACTGATTAGTTATTTTGGAAACTTCCAAAATCAGTTCACAGTTAACTGAAATGTTTCCAAAATGATAAATAGTGGAGAATCAGTTAACTGAGTGGAACTGGATTGTTTCCATTTTGATAAATCAGTTAACTAGATTTGATGATGTCATATGCATTTTTAATAAATTAATTGATTTTGAATGCACATTTATGTTTTTATAATTAATTTAATTCCTTTTTTATTTAATTGACAATTTTATAATTTTTTTTAATTAGTATGTCATAATATCAATTAAATAATTAACATAATGTTTATTTTCCAATGTATTATGATTTTAGGAATTAATTAATTAATCAAGTATGATGATCGATTAGGACCTAGGGTTTAGGTTAGATCAGTTCGAATTTGATAATTGCCTATTTGATTTAGGACTTAGGTTTAATCAAGGTTAGGGTTTCTTGATTAAATGTTGAGATTAGGGGTCTAGGGTTTAGGTGACCATTTTTAGGTGATTACATTTTCCCCTCTTTGAATTGATGTGCGATCAGTGCATTGATTCAAAGACTTGTTAGCGAGAAGACCTAGAATAGTTTGATTTGAAGTGATGAAACCATTCTTTGAAGAAGAAGACTGACTTCGAGCTTGATTGGATGAAGATTGATCAAAAGATATAAACATAATGCTTAGTTTGATTTGAAGCGATGAAACTAAACATCTGTCAGGAACTCTTAAACCTTTTTGGTTGGTTTGAATGAATAACCAGTTTGATTTGAAGTGATGAAACTGATTACCATTAAGAGATTTGGTTAGACAGAAAATTGACTTGATTTGAAGTGATGAAGCCAATTTGATCAATGTATCTGGTTTCAATAATGAATAGCCTGTATAAGACTGATCTTGTCTGGTTTCGAGTGTATTCACCACTATATAAGACCATTGATTAGGTTGCCTTTGATTTAAGATGATCTCAACTTGATTTGATGCGATGAAGCTGAGATGCCCCAAGCGATGGGATTTTGATTGAGGATGTAATCACGGGAATGTTGATGTCCTGATCCTGCCCCCTCGGGAGCGAAATTGAAATATGGCTAGGTGCCCTAGTGATGAGAAGCAATTCGATTGATTAGACAATTTAGGAAGAAACTGATCTAATTAGAAAGGGGTCCCACATGGTTAGGAAAAAATCCGTACTTGATGAGAGGTCTTGTTGGAATGAGATTGACCAAAATTAAGATACGTGGATTGATGAGAAGAAAAGCATGAGAGATTTCGATTGGTAGTGCAAGTGGTCAGCTACAAATTTCAATTTTGATCCTGAAAATAGAATCAGGACAGTTGATTTAGCAAGGGGTGTCATGACCACTTGACGATGAGAAGATTGATAGATTAGAATCTTAGATTCATCACATTGGATAGAGATAAAGTTATTATGCTGATTGCAACACTATGCAGATGTAGATGGAGATGCAAGACTAACATGAATGCAACCTAAGGTGTAGTCACCGAGCTTTAGCAGTTGAAAATTATTGTCATTGAGCATTTTTGGAACATCAGAGTTGATACAATCCTTACTGGTGTCACTACGACCATAAGAATATGAATATGACTTTCATCGGATAAGATATGGGAAACCAACATAAGCATCGAGGCACAAAAGCTGAGATGACATGAACATTGTTTCTAGTTTTGATAGTGCAAGAGCACACCAGTATCGAGGCATTCAAAGCCAAGATAACCATGAGTGTGTTCTTGTGTAAACAAACAGATAAATAATATTCAAGGAGGTAGTTCCGACCTCACCTTGGCGTACAAATAAAGAGGATCGAGGGATGTGAGGCTTTTCCACCTTAATGCAGGAGCTCTTACCACATACACCCAGTTTATTTGACATTGCTGGATCATCGGGACCACACCAACAAGCAGTAGACAAAGAAAAGATTAATGAAATCAATGAAAATTGACATCATACAGATAAAAGTTCAGCATACTTCAGCCATTTTCAAAGTTTTTGGATGTAAATATGTATGAGGTGTTGAGAAACACCGTTGTGCTTGTGAGTGCTTTGTGTTTTTTGCTATCAATCTATTGTTTATGTTTGCGATATCCAATGTGTGTTAAGAAACACAGATGCATCCAAAGATAGTGTTAAAAAACACTATTGATTGTGATGTTGAGAAACACCTGTTTGCGTCAGTAGCGAGTTATCCTTCAGAATTGACAAGATTACTGACTCTGGTGTAAACCAAATATGTGATCAAATTGGGGACCCATGTCCCAAGTAGAAAACAATGATAACTAACTTGACTCATGTTGCGAGGACAAATCTGATTTGATTGCCCCCAGATTATGACTCTCAATCAGTTTCAAGCCAGGAGGGTTCTCAGAAGAACCCGAGTGTCATGAAAGTGACTGAAAGAGATGTACAAACTGAAGAAAAAGATTGCCAAGACTAAGCATTGATAGATGGAGCACTAAGTACAAGAGGCACCTATTTACCAGGTTTTCACCTACTTTGCAAAGATTCTATTTTTGCTACCATGGCACTTGTTTACTAGGTTTTCAGCAAGGCACTTTTTCTTCTTTTTCAAATTTTTTGTATATTTCCAATTTTTTATTTTTTTTGATTGATTCATCAAGGCACCTATTGCTAGGTTTTCACCAAGATGATCATTTTTTCAGGACTTTTTCCAATTTTTAGATTTTTTCAAGACATTACTATGTACATGGTGTTGATCACCGAGAATGCCATAGGTGTAGAACTTCTTCAGATGGAGAGTGTTGATGGGCTCTCAAAGTAGATCTCCTTTTTGATTTAATTTAATTCCTTTTTGATTTAATTGATAATTTTTTAATTTTTATTTAATTAATATGTCATAATATCAATTAAATAATTAACATAATGTTTATTTGCCAATGTATTATGATTTTAGGAATTAATTAATTAATCAAGTATGGTGATCGATTAGGACCTAGGGTTTAGGTCAGATCAGTTTGAATTTGATAATTGCCTATTTGATTTAGGACTTAGGTTTAATCAAGATTAGGGTTTCTTGATTAAATGTTGAGATTGGGGGTCTAGGGTTTAGGTGACCATTTTTAGGTGATTACACCAAGTGCATTTTCCTTTTACTTTAAATGTCTTCCTATGTCTGTGTAGACATTTCCAAAGTGGTCTTCCACGCAGGATCCTCTAATGTTGCATAGACTGGGCTTGGTTTTAAACTTGCCAACAACATTGGCATTTACTTAGTGTTGCCTCTCCATCATTGTGTCGACTTGTTGGGTTCTACACCTGCCATTGCACTTTGCATAATTTTTTTTAAAATCCTTTGGACATCTCCCTCATGGGCTGCCTCTTTATGCTCTCTACGTACTATGCAACATCCTCTCTAAATTGCGTGATCAACTTCATTTGCCCAGCGTTGACTTTGTCTGGTTCAATGCGCAGGTTGCTAATACACTTTACTTTGTAGTTTGTAAATAGTCTTTCATCATTTTTGTTTTAACATAATGTGCAAGCATCCATTTCTTTCTATTTCACTGGCAGCCTCCTCTACACCTATGTAGGCTGTTGGTGAGGAAATGAAAGTTTTTTGAATCCCTCTTTCAATTGCATTTAAACTTTTAAACACTTCCACTGCATATTTCCTTTTTTCTTAAAAGTTTCAAAGACATTTCATATTCATCTCTGCGTAATTTTTAGACACTATACGCTGCCAGTATATTCCATTCTAATCAAAAGATAATGCTTGAGTCCAATCTTGGTGTAGGAGAAAAAGGGAACCAAAATTAAAAAATTAAAGAATTTGGAATCCATCTTACAGAATGGTAACATGGTTTCAGTGTTAAGATGGCAAGCAACATTCCCATATATGCAACCCTTCAATCTTTGTTGAAATTCCACTCTAAAAACAATCATAAGGGCGAGGAGGATTTTGGCCAAGAATGATAAATCATGGCTTATACATTTGCACATGCGATTTGCCTGAAAATTTCAAAAATTTATCCAACATTTTAATACAGTCTGCTTGCTAAAATGACAGTCATGCAGTGAGGATGAGCAATCGAACATCACTCCTTGAATCATGTTTCACTAATGTTTTTCTATCAAATATTCATATGCCTACATCCGTGCCTTCATATTTTCAAACTTTGATGGATGTACAAACCCATCCCCAAGCTCTACTTTTAGCATATTTAACCATTAGAATCAAATTTTTTACATCTCTGCAATATTGATCCAATAAACAACAACTAGCCTCTGAAACTGGCCTTAAAAATAGATTAAAAGACCTCTCAGGGCTCTCAAATCTAGTAGACATGGATTTTTTCATGTTTATTAACACTCTCCAAAGAAATATATCCATTACACTTTTTGAGGCGAGATATTTTAATCTCTCAAGTTGACCATTTTCACAAACTGCAAATGCACTCGTCAAAACACATGCAAACCAACTTTGGATTTACTTCTGCAAAAATATCAAACCACGTTCTAAGACTTAACCAATGACCCAGGTAGTATATTTTCACACAAGGAGTGCAAATAAACAACTCTCATCTCCAGAAAATCATTCAATAAAAATATACCAACTACTGAAGATGACTGCTCAACATAATCAATTCTGCACATACTGGGAAATCTGCACAAATTACCTTTAGAATTGGCTGAGAAAACTAACCAGACGGATTGGCACAACTTTGAAAAATATTCATGGGGGAAATTTTTCATGATTACAATATAGGGGAGCATTCAATTATCCATGAAAATCAACTAGGTACACACTGTAAGACCTCAATGTAGGTCATTCTGCAATTATGCACTTGACACTCAGAGAAACTGAATAAGTTGCAAATAAAATGGCTTTGGAAAACTTATCATCTGACTTCATAGGGATCTGTAAATAGGAATAGAGGTTCACTTTCATGTCTACAATACCTCGAAAAAATCCTTATGTCACAACAATTAACTTGGCTCAAGATTTAATCCTTTGAATTGGGTCAATTAGGAAAATCTGAAAAACATGCAAAGTGCAGATTTAGGTGATGACCTCCAAACAACTATCTCCAAAACTCATCAAAACTAAATTATGAGGGCTGAGTCCCACTGTACTAGCTTAATGAAAGGTGTTCAACCCACTCTCCAAGTGATTTCTCCTAGAAAACATCAGGTGTCTTTTTACAAGCATTCAAAGTAGGCCTTCTCCACAAGCTTTTTGGGGCAATAACTTCGCGCTTTACAGATCTATTTTACTTACTCACTCCAAATTTCTCCAAAATTTTAGAGTACTAACACCTCCTTTGAATAGAGAAACACCCTTTGCAGTTAAGATCAAAGGTTTTGTCCCAATCTTGTTCTAATATCTCTACCAGGGATGAGTATTGGGTGTTCATTACGCGGGCACTATTCATGACTATGTGGATGGGGAGAACGGTGCCTTTGCCTTATCAAAGAGGCCGATCACTTATGCTGGATCACGATGATAATTTATAGGAACTCCAGCTTTGGGAGAGACAAAGATAGGGTTTCATGCACTATCAAATATGTGTAAAGTATCCCAGAAGATATAGATGGATTAGATTGTTTCTATGGTCATCCTGCTCCTCGACAACATTATCCCCCGTTAGATAGGAAAATCAGCTTCTAAATCTCAAATAAAGAAACACCTTTGGCATAATAAATGATGATATAAATAATTATTTAATATTAAATAATAGAAAAATATGTTTTAATTGATTTTTTACTGTTGTTTTTAAGTAATTATAAATATTAGAATATAATTATTGTTTACCGCAAAAGTATTTTTATTTGAAATGAATGATCTGTTTGGATAGTGAGATTAATGACTAAAACATCTTATTAAACATGCAAGACAATAGAAATTGTTTGGGTTGTTGATTTTTCCTTGAACTTTACCATTCATCTTCCACAATTTTGGTGTGAAAAAATTAATCATATCTTTTTTCTTTACTTATGCTTTTTTCGCTTTGGAAAGTTTCTTCACTTAAAGGTAGATGTGGGATAAATTGTATGAAGCTTTAGAGAGTTTCTCCAAGATTTGCTTCCCCAACATGATACTTTATCTTCCTTGTTGATGCTAATGCTTTCATAGTATTTAATGGTTCAATCATTCAAAACTTTCTTCAATGTTCTGAAAATAAATGCCCTTGGATACCTTTTAAATCATGCTAAAGGGCTGAGTCTAATTCATGGTCTCTTATGAGGGCTTCACTTAGTTATCTTGGGTTATATCATGTGCATTCATGGCATACTAAATATTCCCACTATTTTTAAAAAATATCTCCCTAAACTCCTTTCTTGTCACCCCCTCCCAATACACAACCTGAATTAAAAACGCCCCTATTTTCACCAGATATTCGATGTATCATTTTTTTCTTTAACATTTTTCATACCCCTTTATATTTCTATCTCATGTTATGATAAAGAGTGTTGGAATCTCAATTGTTTGAAATTTTCCTTAGTCTTTTTCTTGCTTTTGTGTCTTCAAAGTTTATATGGTTTCTCAAATAATTGTCTAAGTGTCAGGCTTGAATAAATTTTACCTTAACCATCTCACATAAGTTAATATTTTTTATTTATGGGTTGCCTAATAAAAAAACATGCTAATGGAGTGTGTTGAGACCTCAATTTTTTGAACAAAATTAGAGTCTTTTCCTACTTTCGAGTCCTTAAAGTTGCTAGGGTTTTTAAAAATTGTTCAAGTGTTAAGCTTCAATAGCTTTTCCCATGTATTTTATGCCAAAATAAAATTTCAAATTTCCTATTGAATCTTGGCTTGTGAGAGAGTTGGATTTTGTTCTCAACCTTAGATTTAAGTTTTTTAATGCAAAATAAGCTCTTGGAAGATCATGTAAGACCATATAGGGTCTCTTTTCAAAATTTGTCAGTCTTAGGTAGTGTTCAAGGACATAATTAACAAGTTTAAAGAAAATTTCATAACAAGACATTATGTTTTCTTTTGTTAAGAAAGCATGTATCTTACATGGAACACTGTTATTGATATATTTTCATATGAAATGAATGAAAAAACAAGCTCTAAGATTTTTTTATGGAAACCCCTTATTTTTTCCCATTTATGATAAGTTTTTTGATATAGTAGTCTAAGATTTTCTTTGGACAACTCTGTATGAAAGAAGATAGGCCTGGAACAAAAGCATAAAATATTAAAAGGTTTATTGATCTTCAATTAATTCATTCAGATGATAAGCATTAGAAACTCATTATCTTTTTAAAGTCTTATGATTTTCCCATAAAAACAAACTAAATTTTACGGGAAAGAAACTAATATTTATTATTATTAATCTAAACTAAAAACTATTCTATTTTAATGTAATACGCAAATATTTCCTCTCTTATTACATTAATCTAAACAAGAGTAGAACATTGAAAATGTTTTGAACCCAAACCTTCTAGAAACTTTGATGAATCATTTTAACCAATCGTCCTCACTTGCCTACGAAACACCGAATTGACTACAATTAGTGGATCTCTTAACTTCCTTGCTCATTCAAGAGACACTGAACTAACTGCATCCATGGATCTCTTGACCGTATAAATTGAAACCATCTACACAACACATGTGTTCCTACCTCTCATGCACAATGAGACACATTACCTTTGAAATTCTAAATCTCCTTCAAGTGTGTCTAATGCCTCCTCTAGTGTTTCACATGACTTGCCTTTCCTCTAAAAGTGTACATCTCCTCTTTGTGTGTCTAATGCCTCCTCAAGTGCCACAAAAAAAATCCCTCCTCTGCTACACAAATTACCAACCATATGACCATATGCCTATACATGAGACAAACTTTCCTCTGAAATTCCACACTTCCTCCAGGTGTGATGAATGACTCCTCACGTGCTCGACAAATCCCTAACTAAATGTGAATACACCAAGTGCACCCACAAGATCGTTTCTCCCTTGCTCCGTGTAGAAAAAAAATTCCAAGCCCCCTTTTTTTCTTTTCTTCAGGGACATAAATAATATGCTTCTCATGCAATGAATCATCTCTGATAAATAAGCTAGCACAAGATGATAAAAATCCTCTTGCCTTCATTGCCTCCGACCTCTTGTATTACTTGTTAGATTTTATCTATTTTATGAGACTTCTGATTCTTTGAAGGCTCCATCATGTGTAACAAATATGGCCCTAAAATCATAAGCAATGTTTTATATATGTACACCTATAATTAAAATAGGACAATATCAATTTTAACCAATGATAGACCTATACAAAGTTCAACCTTATACCTCTAGAAAAATGAAGCACGCCCATATTTGAATTATCACTCCAATACATAAACAAGGTGCCAAAATTGATCGATAATACATCCATTAACAAGTCTAATTCCCAATATCAAACAACTTTGCCTCAAACCTCTCATCACCAACTATTTAAATTTCCTTTTCTACTTCACCTATAGAAAATTTCATTTTATACTTCATAATAGAAAAATTGAGTGGGTATTATATTTGGCAACCCATCATTAGAACAAATTTATGCAAATTTACCTTAATTTGTAAGCCGTGAATAAATATTTTGATTACAAAATATTTTTCTAATTTAAAAGTTAATGCAAATTACTTTGAGAAAATTAAGGCACAAAAAAATACTTTTGATCTGTATCTAGTTTTTAATAAAATACTTGTTCTATTAATATTAGATAATGTATAATTTACAAAAAAAGAAAGAAGAAAGATTTAGCTTATTAGATTTACAATAAGAGTCAATTTATGAAAATAGTAAATTTTAGAAGTTATTCATACATGAAGATAAATGGAGTACCTGAATTGTTTATGATTTTAAAAGTTAATTTATATTACTTTCAATAAATTAACACAAAAAAAATACTTTTTTATCTATCTCTTTTTAAATATTAATATTAAATAATTTATAATTCTCACAAAAAAAAAAGCTAAACTTCATAACTACAAGACACAATTTAATGATTCATCAATTAAAATTAGTCAAAATTCTATATATAATTTAAAAAAAATAAAATGTTAAGATAATTATTACAGAGATCAAACTAGAGTATAGTCAAATAATTTTTGTCTAGGATTGTTAATAAATTGATAATTAAATAAAATCATAGAGCATACTTAAAATTATATTTAATACATGGGCATATTGGCGCAATGAGTTTGCTAAGGAAAACACAGACAAACAATCAGTTTAGTTTGACTTCTTTTCTCTATTGTAATATGCTACTATGTTCCTTGAAGCCATTAAAATAATATTTTATATTGTTTTATGAATTGGTAAAATTGTATAGAATACACCCCAATAAATAATGACAATTTTAATAGCTTACAAATGTTAATCATTATTGTACATTTTTAATATATTGCATATTACAAAGAAATCTTGTAAAACTTTTGGGTTAAAACTAAATTGCATACTTTCATTTCCCTTTTCTTTTTGAAATTACTTCTTAAGCCCTTTAATATATAACATAGGACATATTTCACTATATACATAACCATTACACCTCCCTTTCATACAAGTGCTAGTAAATTCACTTCAAAATCCTTATCACAGGCCTTTTTGATGCAAGTTCCAATGTAACGTATCATTCTTAGATAAAAGAGGGGATTGTTGTGTCCATAGGGAAAATTCCCCATTAGTCCCTCGGGCTAACTTTGTACACCTAAATCTCCTAAACCTTAAGTCTGATTTCAAGTATTTTTTTGGTGTATCTCTGTATGTGAGTTAACTGCTCAAGGCTAAGGTTTCAACTCCTGGGTATTCTCATATCTCTCTATTAAGACCATTGAATATAGAGTGGTAAAAAAATTGACCTTTTCAAAGTGTCGTCTGATACCCGCTATGTTCTTGCACCAATAGTCGTTTACTAAAAAAATGCCCATAATTGTGGCCAAATGTCCTAGTAATCGTTACAAAATGTCCTAATAGTGGTTTTGGATGCTCTCAATCCTCGATGAGAATGTGGTGATCTTTAAAGTATGTGGGAAATACTATGTATTGGGGAAGTCTATCAAAATCAAAGAGTTTACGTTTATGTCTCTTCAATCTTTTGATGAGGAGGAAGGATGTCATGTAAAGTCATAATGGTTATCGCAGATCAAGTAGACTAGTTTGTGGTCTCCTCAATATATGATAAACTAACCAAAGGAAGTGTTAAGCTTTCTCATGTCTCAAAAATATGACTTTTCTATCCCTTTGATTCCCGATGAAGGGTGATGATGGTGGTCAGTCCCCAATCAAATGTTCATGGTATATCGACCATCAAAGAGACAAGTTTTTTCCATCTTTGACCTTTGATGAGGTTGATACTAAATGAAGAAGTTACAAAGGTATCAAGTATTGAAGAGACCTTATTTTCATCCCTTCGATCTTCAATGGTG
Organism: Thuja plicata; assembly: GCA_018584345.1. NCBI lineage: Eukaryota > Viridiplantae > Streptophyta > Pinopsida > Cupressales > Cupressaceae > Thuja > Thuja plicata. Next base: position 1,529,363 of record MU225936.1, read on the forward strand.
ATACTCAAAAAAAAAAACACCAAGTATCACCAAACTTTCTAGAGACATTTTTTAGTCACTTCGACGCTCGATAATGAGATATGAAGCACACAATGGGCCCAATGCTTGATAATATGGATGGTTTCAGGTATCCTAGATATGTTTCCCGTCTCTCTTTGATCCCCGATAAGAAATTCCAAACAAACATTTCATGGGGGTAGTTTGATAGAAAGGTTTCAGATTTAAAGAGTTGTAATTGTATGGGGCTAATTTCTAGCGCTAATATGTATGACATATTTCATATATATGATTGGAATTCTTGTTTATGAGAAAATGCCTTTTCTTGTATACTAGATTGATGTAGAAGCATCACTTTAGTGGTTCATTTATGCTTATTTTATGTTAGGATTCCTTTTTCAATTAGTGTAGGTCTTAGGGGATGCATTGAAAGAATTTCTAATGGTTCATGTTGTGTAAATAGGCCTAGGAATTCAAATTTAGGATTTTCTTTCCAAAATGAAAATTCAAATTTCCTATTGAATCTTGGCTTGTGGGAGAGTTGGGTTTTGTTCTCAACATTCTATTTTGGTTTTCTTTTGCAAAATAATTTTAATTGGAAAGATTAGGTACTGAGAGGGGGGGGGTGAATCAGTAATAACAAACTTCTAACACTTTTGCACTTGATTGAACTTTTAATCCATTAAACATCAACTGATAGTATTATTAACTGATAGTGTTCACACTATTACTGATATGAGGTAATTTAAAACATCAAGTAAATGAAAATAACACATTCACACACTCATAACACAATTTTTTTTGGTTATGAAGAAACCCTTGGTCAGAGGGAAAAACTGTGGTGGGGATGACACCCACAACTCTTCACTACAGAAAAAAGTTATGCCTATTAGGGCTCACAATATGTCAGCTTCTGAGTGACTCACCCGATTAGGAGTGACTGATACATTGTTAAGTGTATGTATAGTCCTATTAAGACTCTTCTGCTAATAGATTTAATCACCCATGTACGTCATTCATCCTGTTAAAGGATTTACAAAAAGCTCACAAAAATGAACTTATCAGTCTTGTTAAAAACTGCCCGGTAAAGGGATTTTACAATACCTTGTAGAAAAATTTAGGATTCTTCACAAGATAGTAATTGACCTGTATATGCTTCCTTCCAAAGCTAGTTAGATCTCATATGCTCAAAATATTTTTTCTCTATTCTTTTCTGCTTTCGATTCGCTTCTTTGGTCAATTCGTCCTTGTAACTTGTTTGTTTCAATAACTCTTCATTCCTTAAGCTTTTTATGTTTGAATATCCTTCTCTTCTCCTTCGTTCTTGATTTTTGATCTTACGGTTAGTCAAAAACTTAATCTTGATCTTTCCATAAACTATTTTCCTATTCTTCAGAGATTGTTGTTGGCTGCTTCATGATTTTCCTTATGACTGATAGTTGACCTCCTTATTCTGATAACTTTTTCTTTTGTCCGATAGTAATTCCAATAGTAATTACTTTTCTATATGACATCAATAACAAATTTTATCATAATGCCCATTATTTACAACAATCTTCCCCTTTCGAATTCATGAACAAAATTTTTTCATATGTCCTTTATATGCCGATATACTTCCCCTTAGATTTATTATTATACTTCTCCTTTTCTTATACATCCCCTTTTTTGGCACTCAGTGCCAAATAATATTTTCAAGTGGCGTATAATGATTCAGGTTGCTTAGGGTTTTTCCATGATAAACTTGTACCTATCTCATGTGTTCTTCAAAATTATTTCCTATGATTCTTGTAGTGCTTTGAATCCGATCATATGTCTATTTAAATCTGAAGCGAGTGCTTCAAGAACGTCCATGACACTTAACTCTAGTGTTTTCACAATTTTCTCTGTTGTGGTAAAATTAGGTTTAATGATATCTATATGTGCAGATGCATGAAGTTGGGTGCTAATTCCGCGGAAGTCTGTGACCAAAAAAAATTGGTGCAAGAAATAGGCACTTGTTTTTTTAAGAAATAGGTGTGCGTTATGCTTCGGGTGCCCAAGCCTTAAATATAAAATGGGTGCCTGTTTAGGTTCAGGTTCCTGGAGCTAAATGGGTACCCAATTTTTTAAAAATGGGTGCTCATTTTGTAAATATATTTATTTAGGTTTTTTAACCATTTTGCAAGTCATTTTCACAACTTACAAAATGAGATCACATTTTCCAGCAAACGAGTTCCCATTTTTCATTGCTATTGCCAACCCCCTAGCCATTTTTTTCCTGATTCCAGGTACGTAGAATTGTTTTTTACTATTTTTATTTATTTTTTATTATGTTTTTCATTAAAAATTATAGTTTATTATTATTATTATTTACTATTTAGACAAGTAATTTTAAAGTTTAATGTTTGTTTTTTTAATTTAGCATATAAATAAATTGTATTTTATGTTTAATACAATTATTTTTAGTTTTAATATACTTTGTAAATTATTGTAGAAAACAAAAAAAAAAACTGTTAAAACTTAAAACCCTAGGTAGAAAAAAAAAAACTGTTCAAACATAAAATCATAGGTAGAAAACAAAAAAACTGTTAAAACTTAAAACCCTAGATAGAAAACAAAAAAAACTGTTCAAACTTAAAACGATAGGTATAAAACAAATTTTTTTGTTAAAACTTAAAACCATAGCTAAAAAACAAAAACATAAACGTAGACACAACTGAAACAAGAATCTCTCTCTCTCTCCCTCTCTCTCTCTCTCTCTCTCTCTCTCTCTCATTTATTTAAATTTAAATTTCTAATTTAATTACAAGTCTTTCTTTGTAATGTAAAATGTAAATTATATAGTAATTATAAATTTTCTTATGTGTACATACCTAATGGCACCTAATAGGACCAATTAAGACCTAATAATACTAATTAGGATAAATTAGGACCAAATACGACCAACTAGGACCAATTAGGACCTATTAATACTAATTAAGACCAATTAAGATCAATTAGGTTTGACCACTTAATATAGATTAGGACCAATTACTCTCTCTCTCTCATTTATTTAAATTTATATTTCTAATTTAATTACAAGTCTTTCTTTGTAATGTAAAATGTAAATTATATAGTTTAACTGTAAATTTTCTTGTTTGTATACATATGCAGATTATATATCCATGGATGATTTTGAAATTGATGAGCTCTTAGGTCAACAACCACAGCCACCTCCACCTCCGCCCCCTCCACTGCCACCTCCACCTCCACCTCCACCGACTCCCACAGAGTTAAGGGAGAATATTAGGAGAAATGTAAATGCCATTATGAAAGACAATAATACCATTAGACATGATCCTCATCCACCTCCCCAGCTACTATGCTTTGCAGATAGCATGCAAGGCATTCTAGATTCGGTAGATTTATTAGAATCTGATCTGGATAGTTTTTAGTCATGGAGGGACTTCATCCATACCTATGATGCTGATGACCTCACTTATATCGAGGTCAATACTTTAAAAATTATGATAAATGATATGAAACGTTATTTTGTGAACCCTAAAATGGGTGAGGAGATAGTTGGCAAGAAGCCACGTATTTATATTAGATGGTTTCAACACCCGCAGATAGCTGACCATTTTTGGGAGCGATGGCAGATGGTATTTGACCATCCACCACACACTAATCATGAGGTCCCCTTATATTTTTTGAAAAAATTATGTGTTGAATCTGAATTGGGTAGAAAACCCAATTACTTTGATATGAGAGAATCCCAGGGGGCGGTCGGGGTATGCCATAGAACAGGGCAGGGGCCAAATTGAGTGATAGAACTAGAAATCATGTGCGTAATGATCCCCTTGTTTCTCTTCCTACTCTATTAGTTCCTGCAACTTTCCATCATCGAGTAGTATAGTCAGATCTTGGTTCATTGAGTGCCCTTTCGAGAAATTTGTTAGAGCAATTGACCCAGGTGAGGGTTGCCCCTAGCATAGCACATGTTTGCACAAGCTGGAGGGATGTATGTAGGGGTCCCCAAAGTGAGCCTAATGGTGATGGTGCTTCCCATGGTGGATATGATGATGCTGACAGTGGTGCACATGGTGATGTTGGAGATGAGATTGCATCATATGTTGATTTTCTCTATGCAGACGATGATCATCCTACATAGGTAAATTTAATTATAATTTAGAGTGCAATATTAAATTGTATATTTATACACATGTATCAAACATAACATTTTGATTTTTTGGTGAAAAGAGGAGGGTTGACACTAAGTCATTCAGTGACTATCATCATATCACCTCCACACCTCAAGATCTCGACCACCCATTCATGGTATATATGTACTTTGATCTAGATAAATTTAAGTACATTTAAAGTAAATAATTAAAACTTAAATTGATAATGTGTTTGATATATTTTTTTTCAATTTCGTAGGGTGATTCATGTAATATTGAGGTTGGAAGTTCTTCATGGTCTGTTGTACCGGTCACTGAGACTCAGCCTCATATACCCAAAGTATGGTTTTCATTCATTGATTTTAAGTGCTTATATGCTTACTAATTTATGTACAACATTTTATCATGCTTTTTTTTTGCACTTGAAGGATTTTGGATTGTCTCATGATGCATCACATTTACATCTTGACTCATCAATGACGTTGGCTATGCGTCAGACATCTTATGTAAATTTTTTTGTTCAATAAATTTATAGTTAAGTTATTACTTTAAAATTTATGTATATACAAGTTTGATTCATGCTTTGTATATGTTGTTTAGGTCGATACCACTATGAATCTTGGCATGGCTACATGATTGAGCCAAATGCAACCATTGACATTGTCCTTTGACGTTGTGATTAAAAAATTAATTTTACATTGTGTATTGTGTACCTATCTTTTATACCTGGATTATCAAAAATTTGTAATGTTTGTTTTTACAGGACTTGACTACATCCACTTTTGATGTTCCTAAGAGAGGACCTACTTGTCCCATCAAGCGCATTACTGAGCATGGATACATGGTAAAATTTTAAATATTCATTAATATTAATTTTACTTTTTAAGTGAACTATGCAAGTCATTTGAATTATACATGCGTTCACTATTTTTATAGGAATTGACTGCATCCACTTTTGATTTTTCCAAGAGAGGACCTCCTTGTCCCACTGAGGGCATTACTAAGCATGAGCGGATGGTAAAATTTTAAATGTTGATTAATATTAATTTTAATTTTTATGTGAATTATCAAATTCATTTGAATTTGACACACATATCCATCTGATGCGATCTTTTAAAAATGTACAAGAGGATGAGGACACTCAGGAAAACATAGGATATGATGGTGCATCCCAGTCACCTTCACGCAGAGTGAAGAGGACTGCAGATGAACTCAACGAGCAGAGTTAGATTATATGTGTTATATACTGTTATCCTAATTTTATACAATGCAGGATAATAATCAAAAGCAATAAAAGATTGCATAATGGTACACCTCTTAAATACTATTGTTCAACTAGTATAGATGAGATACATTGCTATTAAATTCATATTATCAGTTACATTGTACTCTACGTATTGATCTTTTTCAAGTTTTCAAATCTGTACTTGATCATTACATGGTGCATTTAAACTGAATGTAGTAAGAAATGTTCTTTTCATATTACATCTTTCACATTGGAACTTCAAGGAACATATGCAAAAAAGAAAGCATGATAGAAGCATGAAGTAGGGGTCCATGCATTGCCTTTAGGAGATGGTTGTTGTCTTTGTCTGAGTCTTCATGTCTTTTGCATTGCTCCAAACATGTCCTACATCTTAGGTCTTTAGGTCCTGTGTCCTGCATCATGGAAAGAAGAAGTGTTAGATCCAAATTGGATCTAAGCAATGCATGAAAACCTAAAAACATCATTCAACAATCATACTTTCAGAATTGCACATTGGTCAATAACATTAATGCAGTAGAAAAAATATGCATCTACATTAAAAGAATAGTAGTATCAAAGGGACATAAGTCCATGAAACCTTTTACTATCTATGGTTATCATTCTGCATTATACAAAATAATTGTTGTCTTATAAGCTAGAAATATGAATTAAAAGGGACTTAGTTTCGGTAGCTTAGAAAACTTTTTTCAGAACAGCAAGGTAGTGCTAAATTGGTGAACACAATCAATCAACCAGTAGTCATGCATGAATGTTCATGAAACATGGCATTCACACACAAAAGATATCAATTGGTTATGTTTACTAACCTAACATTTGAGCTTTCTGGTGATGTTATCAAACAGAAGAAACAAGAGTGTATTCAAATACACAAAGTGATGAACTTTGAATTCACAAATAGCAGAGAATAAAGAAAAGTGCAGTGAGTGTCACGAGCCCATGCTCGAACATCACAAAATGCATTATCAAAAGAGAAAGAGTGTTGTGAGTTCATGAAGTTAGTGTGAAAGGTCAAATGCAAAAGAGAGAAAGATGTAGTTCATAATAGTCACCTACAAAATTGGAATGAGTAACGTTAAAAGAAAATGTTGATGCATGTTGTTACAAGTGTTGATGCCATTAATGCCAAGATACAGAGTAAACAAATGATGTTGTAAGATGGTATATATACAGAGTAAGCAATGCCATCAAATTTAATGAATATGCATATACAGAATGATGAAATGAGAGTGTTGTTTTAATGAAAAGAAAAGATGCATTTTGTACTATCGGGCAGCTAGACACAGTAATGTTCATGGGTGTCATGAGCTTGTGCTCAAACCCCATGAAAAACCATTCTTATTAGAGTCAAACGGCCCTTCAAAACAATATTATATACTTGTCACTATCAAGGCAAGGTGGTGTTAAGACAATGGACAAATTCAAACAGTTTTAATAATGTCAAGCACAGTTCAAGTCATGGCCCCGACAGGGAGAAAGACATTAAAAGCAAACATGGTGGTTTTTGTCAACCATACACAACTCTTGTTTAAAAAAATAGGTCGACAACAGTAAAGACATCTATTAAAAGAGACTGCAAAAATCTCGAGTTCATAAATGCATAAATTTGTAAATGTCATTTTCTAATCCATTATGCCCGGTGTTACAAAAAGATCAACTAACAATAATGTCTACAAATAAAGGCTCAACACAGAAAGAGCACTCGATGACAATGAAGCAATAAAGACCCAAATCTCTGTCATAAATCATGAAGAAAATATCAAAGCCAAAGACTTCCAGCTCGAGTATTTACCGCATAGAATGTTCAACAACAAGTTCAAACAACAAAGAAAGGTAAAGAGATCACTTTTCTGGAGTGCAATGACTTGGATACAAGAGTCCAGCGTGGTAGTGATGTGAAGTTCTAGCCAAAATAACAGTGAAAATCTCTCATTCAAAAATCTAGAGCTTCAAATCAAGTGGAGACAACTTCTAGTCAAGAGCCCGAGCTCTGTGTTTAACTCCAAATCAAGATCCTAAAATACATTGGCCATGATCACAGTCAAAGGTAAAGCGACATATATGCAACTATATTCCAGCCTGAGATCACAGAATAGAACTTCAAAACAACAACCCAACTCCTAGATAATAGTGATGAACTCCAGATCAACAGCTCGAGTTCAATGAAGTAGAGAAAAACCAGATTCATCGCCATAATATCAGCATGAGTGGGGCCATGAGCTGGGGTTTCAAACCCTCAATTTTTACCCAAATGCAAAATGCGATAACCAAGACACAATGTAAGTTCTGATAAGTTTTGGAGTCCAAGTACAATAAGCAATAAATACATTGAAAACTTCAGGGTATGACGACAATGCAATGACCACCCATGTTATGCCACGATGAAGATATGTTCTGCTCTTTCAAAAGAGATGTAATTTCACAGTGTCGATCATGTTGAACCTAGGTTATGCCGAGAGACATTAGTTTAGGGCATGGGTTTAGGATATGTGTTTTGGGGTTAGGGCTTGTTTATAGGTTTTTGTTGTTTTTATATATTAGTTATGTATTTTTAAAATGAAGGATGTATTTGGGGCATGAATTAAGGCGTGTATTATGCCTATAATTTAGGGTTTTTAACTGATTGAGAGGAGTTTCTGGAGGGGAGCTGATTTTCAAAATTGGTTTGAATAGCTCATTTAGGGTATATATTTGAACTCCATAGTAAGTTTTAGTGGTTCAAAATTTAGGGAGAAGGTGGTTTTGTGAACATATCAGTTCCTTTATGCTTTCTACATACATTTTGTAACCAGAGGCTCATTTTTTGATGCAAGATTGTGTCCAAGTGAATGTATCTTGTTCCTTGGCATGATTTCCATCCTAGCATGCAACCATTGCAGATTTTGAAGAAAATAAAGAAAGTGCTCCCATTATTCACATATTATTCTGAGTTTTGATATCAATCCTTTTCTCCATTTCTACATTTAAGTGTGATATGTTTTGTAGCATAGATTAGTGAATTAATCCAATTCCTTCTCTAAGTTGTCAAAATATAACCTTTTGCAAAAACTGTATGTTTGTTGGCCAATCATTGTTTGTGGTGCAAACCCTAATAGTGAGGTTTTAAGGTCAACCTATACATTGAAAAGTGAATGTCTATTGCAACTGTCAATAACATGTGTCATGTTGATCCATGTTTCAAGTTTTGATTAGTCTAAATCTAGTTTGGTGTGTCACCCCATTTTATTTATTCAATTTTCAAGTTATCCCCTTTTCCCTTTTCCCCAATCAGAGAATCAGTCATAAGTGATATACCAAACCCAATAGGAACTGGCCTAGAATCTAGAGATTCCTTCCTAATCACAATCTACCCACAACTCAGTAAGGTTTCCATTGTTACCATGAGATATTATTATGCTCTAATGCCTGAGTTAGGGTGATATTTCAAGGCCTTAACATATACATTATTTTACTCCTTTTTGACACATGTTAGACCTTGTTATGTTATTATATGATGGGTATTTTATGATGGCATGCATGTTATACCTATTATTGGGACTTATTATCATGTTATTTGGACTTGCGTTATTAGCACTCGTTATCATATTAGTTGGACTTTTTATCATATTATTTGGACTTTTTGTTATATTAGGACTTTGTTGTGTGATTATATATATCATGAGTTGATATGATGGGCATTATGATACATATTATTCCAGGACTTTCTATGTTATTTATCTTATTCATGAACTTTTTAAATCCTATTTCATGGTTTTTTAAATAGTGGTTTGAATCTATATATATGAGTTTATCTAAATATCAATTATAAATAAATATCAATTGTAAATTTATCATTAATAGTAGCTATTTATTCATGTAATTGACAAGAGAAATTGATTTTAAAACTATCATTAATCAAATAACTTATTATATAATTGACATGAAACAATATAGATGTAACTAATATTGACTTTAAGATTAACTATAAAAAAATCATCTATCTAACCATGACTTGTTAATTTGAACTATGAAATATGGATGTACAAATAACTATATAATTAACCATTAGTGAACGTAGGGCTATACAACTATGAATTGAATTTTTATTTAAAACAAAATGGATGAATAAAAGTGAACTCATGTGTTTTATAAAACCAAAATTGGACAAATACAAGTTTGCATTGAACTACATAAATATTTCATGTCTATGTTCTTCTACAGGTTCTGCATCATAAAAATGAATATTGAAATGTTAGAAAATATGTATTTAAATTGATTATCATTTATGTTGAAAATTTAAATCTAGGATCCAAAAGTTAAATAAATGAATTACACTAACCTAGTATTACAACTTTGAGTAGCCAAAACTTGTAAAATGCACAAGTTGACGAACATCTTTGTTGTCCACTTGTACTTAACACCTGAAAACCAAAGTAATTAACTCTACATATGAGACCTGAGAGAAGACATTTACATATAGAACTACATATAAAAATAAAAAAATCAACAAAAATTACATGTATAAATTTGATTCAACCTAATGTACCATCAACATCCTCTCTTTTCTGCAATGCATCTATGATTTCCTCACGCTCTTCCATTAAAAGTGTCCATAATATTTTTTTAGCAAGTCTCCCTTTGTATCTTTCCAATTTAATATTTGTTGCCACTACCAAATGGGAATAGTGTATAATCTTCTTTTCTGATCGGTAGTATTCAAAAGATGGAAAACCATTCCTTCTTGTTAGGTATTTGTTTAGCCATGTACCAACAACCACAACACACCCAATTGGATACTACAAACCATCATCATCTACTTCATGAAATATCAAATTTGTCTTAGGTTCTACACATCGAGCTAGCCAATACTCAGTCTGCTCTTCGTTATCCTCAGGTGCAACAAAAACATACACATGTCATGCAAAACAAAGTTAAGTACATGTACAAATAAAAATTGTTAGACTTTTAATTTAAATATAATAACAAAATATATGACAAACATTAATATTTATAATTTAAAGTTTTACAAGAAATTGAATTAAATTACCAGGTTGTATGAGGTCTGAAACGTGATCATAATCTTATGATGCAAATGCATGATTTACCTGTCTTCATTTCTTATATCATCTTGATCACATGTCTCACTAGGTGTTAAGGATTTATGTTGTGATTCTTCAACCCATTCCATATTCTCCCATTCTTCCCATCCACCTGCAACACAAAATTGGAAAAAACATGCAAGTCCCTAGTCCATATACTCCAAGTCTTAGAATTAGAACTCCTAAATGAATTCCATTTAGCTACCCTGCTGATTGTATCACAATAATATCTTGAAAGGATATTATTCTCTTCATCTATCCAGAAGAAACATTTGATTGTAGAGTTCTGACTTGATCCTGTAGACAAACTTATTTTACACCATTCAATAATTGCATGTGCATCTTTAAATTTTGCTTTTTCCACAAATTTGAGTTGCTCTCTGCAAAGGGCTCTCTTAACACATGCACCGGCACCATCATGTTCTCCTTTACCATGTCTAGCCTAAAAAAAATCCAAATATGTTGGATATTAATTTACTTATGTGTTCTAATCAACCAATAAAATATTCTAACATTCTTGAATTGCCTTGTGCAATTATCTGACCATATTAGATGTTGTGTTATATCAATTTATCTTCCCCTTAAATTCTCATAAAAGGTCTTAAAGCAATACTGGATAAACTATGATGAGTGTAATTTATTATCACTCGTATAGAAATGATACTCTTTCAAAAAAAAATGATCCTCTTCTGTAATTCATTCTCATCTTGTGGTGCAAGCGTGTAGTTCTCTGCAAAGTCAATGACTAAAAGTATACTACCAATTGTAAATGTATTCTTGCATATGTGAAATTGTCCATCAAGCCATCTAGTATTTTGAGATTGTTTCACATATTTAGGTACAACCTTACTCTTAAATTCATTCATAAATGCATGAACACTAGGTTTTTCAGTAATTAGATCTCACCGTTTTTCAACATTTCTATCCTTCAATGGATACTCAATAGTTTTAAATATTTTTACATCAACTAATTGATGTCCAAAATCAATTGAAATATTTTCATGCAAACATTTATCTAATAATGCAAGATTGCCACATACATCACATACACCAGAAATACATGCTTTCAAAAGAAAAAATTGCTCATTATGTGGATTACAAAATAAACCTGATATAAGCTCCTTTACTATTTGAGGTATTATATTAATACCACATTCCTGTAACATTTCATTAGTATGTATGGTAGAATGTATAGATCAGAATACATCATAATGATAATGAAATTGAACATGAGTTTTGCAAAAACACGTGACTCTTTCCTTGTTAATCTTTACATACCATGGTTTATATTTTTCAAAAGATCTTTGACTAATACTAATAGTTAACACCTTAACATCCAATTTTTTTTTATATAATTCAGTTTGAGTCATATCCAAAAGGTGTTTTGGATGTGGGTCATGAATTTTTGAGCCGACTCTTAATTTAAGAACATTTCTGGCATTAAGTGATATATTTGTATTGTCGTGCCAAAAATTTCAATCAAAGATTTGACTTCACCAGTAAGTTGCATGTCAGACCTCAAGAGTCTGCCACTAAAGCTTCACAAATGGTTTGTCGGATCACTTTAAATGTTAACTTTTCTCTTTACAGCTCTTGCTAAATTTTTGCGATGAATATTAAAATATCCACTTAAGTTTGTCATCATTCTTTTATCATAAGTAGTTTTGTTTACTAAAGTTGTTGTTATTGCTCACTGTGCCACATTTGTATCTTTAGATCGACTTTTATTTTCAATTATGTTAAAGGAACTAGCAATAATTGATACAACTTGTTTTAGAGACTCATCCTTGTTCTTGGATTTCACATAAATTCCTAACCTCTTCATCACTTTTTGAATTTTAGTCATTTTAATTAGTTGTAACATTAATTGACATTGAAACCCAAATTTCTTATTATAAAACAAATTGTCTAAACAATCTAGTCGTGTGTGTCCTTATCTATCTCCATGAAACCAAACCACATAGATTGTCTAGAACATCACTTTTAATTTGAAATTGTTCATTCACTTCATAATAATTTAAAGGGTTTTCTTTCTTAATTGGTGTTTCTATGTCTACATCCACATTGTTGATTTCAATTATTGTTTGATTGTCAATTTCAATTGGGGTTTGAATTTCACTTTCAATTCATTTATCATTATGATTAACATTACTAATTTGTGGTGTTTGATGTGCAATAAAATATGTTACTCTATTTTGAGGAAGAAAATCTAAATGATTTAAAGAGTAACCCGCTAATACAATAAGATCAAGTTCTTTATCAAAAAAAGTTTCATTTGGCTGTGAAGGCATACCTCTATCCAATATTGGATTAGAAGATGCACCTAAAATTTCTCCTATTATATTTTATTCTTCAACCTTTGTCTGTCATGATGTCCTCAATGTTCTCTTCTTTTGAAATAATTATTGAACTCGATGCTCCAACATTGTTCAGTTTTTGAATTCTTGCTCTTCTTTCTCATTGTCGTTTTGTCTCCTCTCTATTCTCTGCAACCTCGTCAGCTGTCAAAACCTTCCTTTACCTCTTTCTGCATTTCTTTGATCCCATGTTTGCACCAAAATTTGAATTCAAATTGTTCTCTTCGTGTCAGATCCAAAGCAAGACAAGAAAAGAGAATGTTGATTCAAAATGTTCTTTCTGTAGCACATATATGTCATAAAAGTGATTGAATAATAGTCAATCATTGAGATCAGGCCCACAATCCTAGTTTTTGTCTTCAATGGATCTTTAAGAAATGGGCACCTGTTATTTAAATAAAACAGGTTCTCATTTCTATTTCAATAGTCCAAATAGAAATGGGCACCCATTTTTTGAATTTTAAAAAATGGGTGCCTGTTTCTTAAAACCAAGAGTGGCAACCATACTGCCGCCTTGGTTTTTAGTTTGGGATAGGATTGGTCCCACCAAGCCCGTGCTTGGCCTTGCAAAAATATGGCTTAGGCACTGAAATATAAAAAATCCTCTTGTCATAATTTTTTAGAGGTCTTCCCAAATGAATTTTTTGACGAAACAAAAACTCATTACAATTATTACTGTACAGATTATAAAAATATAAATTTAATAGTAATACAATTAATTTTAGTATTTTTACAATATTTATTATGCCAAAGTGGTACCTAAACTTGAAATAGTAAGGTTAACTAAAATTTTAATAACTTTTTTGGTTTTACATTTTAGATATAGATATTTTCCTGATTGATTGATAGATTTCATCTATATAAAATTTTAATTGGTGAACTAATGACTCTTCTTTATCTACAGTAACATCTGGCGTAAGATCTTCAAATAAATCTAGTGTCCTAATCAGAATTCTCTTCTTCTGTTTCTTGGATTTTTCCTTATCCAATTTTTCCTTCTTGTCCTGAAGTCTTGCATATTCTTCTTTGTCCTTGTTCTTCCTTAGTTTTCTTGGATCCGGTTTGAGTATCTCAAACTCAAGAGGGTCCTCCTCCTCCTCCTCCTCCTCCTCCTCCTCCTCTTCTTCTTCTTCTTCTTCTTCTTCTTCTTCTTCTTCTTCTTCTTCTTCTTCTTCTTCTTCCTCTTCTTCTTCTTCCTCTTCCTCCTCCTCCTCCTCCTCCTCCTCCTCCTCCTTCTTCTTCTTCTTCTTCTTCTTCTTCTTCTTCTTCTTCTTCTTCTTCCTCTTCTTCTTCTTCTTCTTCTTCCTCTTCCTCTTCCTCTTCCTCTTCCTCTTCCTCTCTGTCTCCTTCTCCGTCTCCTTCTCCTTCTCCTTCTCCTTCTCCTTCTCCTCCTCCTCCTTCTTCTTCTTCTGCTTCTTCTTCTGATTCTTCTTCTGCTCCTCCTCCTCCTCCTCCTCCTCCTCCTCCTCCTCCTCCTCCTCCTCCTTCTTCTTCTTCTTCTTCTTCTTCTTTCTTCTGTTTACCTTTTGTGTCTTTTTTCTCCTCATTTTTAACATTATCATCATCTCCTTCTTCTTTCTTCTCATCATCATTATTGTCTTCTTCATATTTATTTTATTCATCTTTATGTTTTTCACTAGTGTCCGCTGGCTTATCTTTGATATCTATTTCATCCTTCTGCTTCTTGGTGCTGGTTCCCTTCTCGATATCTGTCTGTTCATCTTATATGGGGTTCTGTTCAAGAAAGACTTCGTCCTGCTTCATCATTTCTTGTAAAATTTCTTATGTACTATGTAATGGGGAGTCTGGTGGGTTTCTTGCTGCATTACCTATACAATGACCTATTCACGACTTTGTTGATCCTCTGTAGTCTTCTCTATTGTAACTTTATCATCTTCTCTTCCAATAGTGACTTGTGCTAACATGTCTTGTTGCTCAGTTGACTTCTTCAGTTCTTCAGTGATATCCTCAATAATAACTGCATCTGTGTTTGCTGACATATGAATTATGTTTGGTGCATTACCGATTAGCTCACTTACAGTAAAAGTATCATAAACATTTGAAGTTCCTACCTCTGAATAGGCTCTATTCCGCTCTTCATTCAATACTTTCTTCCACAATTCAGTTATATCTTATTCTAATACTGATTCCTCATTGGCTAGAACTATAGGTATTAAAATGTCTTCGTTCTAAACTCTATCTTATATTTATCCATGTATACCTCTATGTCATTCTTTGATAACTTTGGTAATAGATTCTTCAATATTTTTTTTCTCAGTTCCTCAACTCTGTGATAGGCTGAATCCCATCTTATCAATAAGTTTTCATACAACTCTCTTGGAACATTATCCTTCACATCTCCAGGATATTTATTGTACTTAAGAAAATGTTGAACAATAGTATCTTCTATCAACTTCTTGTCTTCCTCTATCAATTTAGCAAAGGAAGTGGGATTAAATATCCCAACTAATCATGTCTCAGTCATGTACTTTTTCGTTGCAATAGGGTTCGTGGGAATCTTGAATTTTTTTCTTCCTGATCACTTTCCCCATGTCATGATTTCTTTCTCTGATTCAGTATCCTCTTCATTTGTATCATTTTCTTGAAAGTGGCAGGGGAGTATGTTTCTAAATCCTGGTGGTTCTTATCTTAGATACTTGAGGTTGTGATGGCCTCTTTTTAGGTGCTTTCCTTTTTGGTGTCTCCTCAACCTCTTTTTCTCCTTTACCGATAGTTATTGGTGTAGTCATTTCAGCTTCCAGTCCTGAACTTCATTGTCGTCGATCTCTTGAATAGCTTCTTGGGCATGTGTCTCTGTAGATTTTCCTTCGTCTTTCACTCTTTTCCTCTTGATTGGTGTAGAGGGGAGCTCTAGGGGCTTCACTTGTGGTTATTCCTCTATCTCCTCTAGTTGTGTACTACTGTCACCTTCACAACTTCCATACTTGGTTGTCAAATTATTTAACATTTGTTCTTTCTTCTTCAGAATCTTAGGCTTTTTAATATCTAATGCCATCCTTTTATAAGCTTCCTCATACATGTACCAAATCTTTTGACTATTGCATCCTTTGGTTATTTCAAAACATTTTTATCACATCCAATTATATCTCTTTCTATAACTTCATAACCGAATGGTGGAACCCAAGATGACCTTCGTTCCACAAGTTGGATTCTGCATGTTTTACTGTCTACAAGAAAAAAAATAGAATCTCTATACTTCTCTACTACCAACGGGGGTATCCGATAACATTCTTTCATTTTAATTTGAAATTCTTTGAAATATCCCCACATAATCTTATTAAAATCATCTCCTAATTGCTCAATATAATCATTGATTTTGATAAATTACTGGTTTATCTCTGCTCCAATTCACTTCACCTATTCCAGGAAATAAATTGTTAACATAAAAATATAAACAAACAAGTAGTGATCCTAACGTAACCTCTAGTTTTTTATCGTTCTTCAATCGTTTCATGTTGGCAAATAACTAGGTTTGCACCATATATGACAAATCATAATTATTGCCTAATTTTTCCATCTCGTAGGCTGCATAGTCAATATTACTTGGTACATTGTCCCATAATTATTGAGGAAAGTACTTTTGAAAAGTAGGAAACCTACCTTAAGGAAGAAATCTAACTTATAGATTTAGAAATTTCTGAACAAATTGCTTTGGCGTGAAAAGTTTTGAAAGATTCTTCAATAAACCTATTTTGGGGAGAAGAGGTTCAAGTGTGTTGAGTACTCAGTTGGGCATCTAGAGGACACCAATTAATTATCAAATGAGTATTATAACCTATTGGTAATGATGAAGAGACAATTGTGATTTCATTCTTAGATAAGTAATTTTAAAAAGTTTTTCTAATGTATTCAAATACTTGTCTAAAATATAAAGTGTCATGAACTTTAAATGATAGATAAATAATACCACACAACACATAATAATATAACTTTGATTAAGAAAATTATTTAGCCCATAGATATTATTATTTATAGAGTACAAGGTGGAATAGTTGAATGTGTAGCTTTAGTATCATGTGAATGCTATATGCATATGTTTATGGTAGTTTCATATACATAGAAACCTTTTTTCTCCTCATTGAATTCTCTCATGCATTACAAATAGATGACTCTCTCTCTCTCTCTCTCTCTCTCTCTCTCTCTCTCTCTCTCTCTCTCTCTCTCTCTCTCTCTCTCTCTCTC
>MU225936.1:1546500-1556891 GCA_018584345.1 Thuja plicata
AATGTAACATCTTTGTACGCGCCTCTTTTACATGCTTCCTCCTACCATATAAAACTCTATTCATGCTTTTAAATCAACAGCCTATCGGCGTGCTCCTTGCACCTCCTTTTGGGTGCAAGTGCTAGTAATAATAATGATAGAAGACGGTCTAGAAAACTTAAGCGAACTTTTTATTACCTTGACACATTAAACCTGGCACACATTCCAAGTTCAAACATCTAGGAATGAAAAAAAAGCCAAGGCGCTGGCTGTACCTCAATACGCTAAGACAGGCTGGACCCAATACCTGAGTCCAAACATCTGGGAATGAAAACAAAATGTACAACTCAGAAAATTATTCAAGATTTAAACAAACACAGTATAGCAATACACTGCTGCGGATTTGGAATGGACACATTATAGATACTTGGACAAGCAGAAATTTAGACAAAGTCAATGGCGTAGCGATGTCGATGTTATTATTTCTGTAAACCTCTGCCCACGATACGCAAATACGTTTCTGGTCCACTCGAGGGAGGCTCTCAACCACGTTAAGCACTGCTTTATCAAACTCCTGAAATTTATCTTTAACTGAACTATGGCCTCTTGTCAAGCCCATGATGGGAAGCCAAATTGTGAGAAAAGAAACTCGAGAAGCGCGTGGAGTTATTATCTTTCCGTCCCCTGCTGCCTTCATAAACCACATTATTATGTCGAATACAGCTTTAATACCTGATAGGTTCGAATGGGGGGAGTGTTTTACATATTCTATAAATTCTTTAATTTCATTGTAGTCTATATCAATCACAGCTCATTGCACGCTTCTTTTAAAACGCAGATTCTCTTCACTTTAATAAAGAAAGTTAGTGCTATGTAAATCGAGTGTCTCTATATGTTTTGTAATAAGAAAAAAATAAAGTGATGTTGTTAGTGCTTGTCATTCTCGCATTTCATCGTAATTTTAAAGATGCTTTTGTTGAATAATAAACTTGTTAATATGTGGAGTGGAGTTAATTACGCCGAAAGGCGTTGTCTAGAGTTATCGCAGGGATGGATTCAATCCGTGTACCCAATTTGAAACGTGTACGATTCGGCATTATATTTCTTGGTGTACTCTGTCGTTTCTGTGAAAGATAAAAGTGCAGAATATAAAAGAAGAACAAATAGACAAAATGCAGAATTTATCGTGGTTCAGGTGAAAAGTCTACATCCATACTCAGAGCAGAGAATCTTTATTAGATCTAAAAGACATTACATAATACAACAGCAACATCAAATAAGTAGGCTGTTCGACTCTCAGAGAATTTGACCAGCCACCACTTGGAGGGAACGACAATAAATTATATTCCCCCATTAAAACAATCGTTGGATTTCAACTCAACAATCTCCCATTTGATGGCCAACGGACACTGCTATTGATGAACATTACCCTGCTCTTCTCTTCCTGCTGATTTACCTCTTCTTCACAAGTCCAAGAGAAGTCCTAGCACACTCGAACTTCTCTTTGGACACACTTTTAGTAAATATATCTGACGGATTGACCTTTGTGTCAATTTTAACAACCTTCAACTTTCCCTCTTCAACCATATGACGAACAAAATGAGCATGAATGTCAATATGTTTGGAGCGGCGCTGAGAGGAATGGTTATGAGCCATAAAATTGGCTGTGCGACTATCACAAAACAGAACATAGTCGCTTTGTTCATACTTCATTTCACCAACCAATTGTTGCAACCAAATCATTTCTCTCGCACCTTTAGAAAGAGCCAAGTACTCAGCCTCTGCAAAAGAAAGGACAATAGAATGTTGCAGCGTAGAGGCCCAACTAATGGTTGCTCCCACAAACATGAAGACATAACGAATAGTAGACCTCTTTTTATCCAAATCTGCAGCTAGATCAGAATTGGTAAATCCTCGTAGCTGCTCATTATTGCTACCAAAGCATAAAACCAAATCTGAAGTGCCTTTTAGATATCTTAATATGTATTTGACGACCTCCCAATGAGTCATCCTAGGATTACTCATGAATCTACTCACAACTCCCACCGCATGAGCAATGTCGGGACATGTCGAAACCATATCATACATAATGCTAAAAACTGCTGATTTGTAAGGGATGTCCTCCATATATTGCTTCTCCTCTTGTGTTTGTAGACGCAAATTAGCTGATAACTTAAAATGTAAAGCAAGTGGGGTAGAAACACTAAGCGCATCAACCATACCAAATCTCTCAATAACTTTGTCAATGTATTCTTTTTGTGACAAGGTAATTACCCTCTTCTTCCTATCGCGGTCTATTGTCATACCAAGAATCTTCTTGGCTGTCCCCAAATCCTTCATAGCAAACTTGATTGCTAATTGAGTTTTTAGGTCACTCACAATCCTAGGACTTGTACCAGCTATTAACATATCATCAATATATAGTAAAAGGATTACAAAATGACCATTAGGTAGTTGCTTGTAGTAGACACACGGGTCTGATTTGCATATGATGAAATCATGAACAATCATGAAGCGATCAAATTGCAAGTACCACTATCATGGGGTTTGCTTGAGCCCGTATAAACTAAGCTTGAGTCTGCAATAGAGATTTTATTGCCCTTTTTTTATGAAGCCTTGAGGCTGTTCCATATATAGTTCCTTATCTATATCACCATGCAGGAAGGCAGTCTTGACATCAAGCTGCTCCAATTCAAGATCCCATATGGCTGTTAGTCCTAAAACTGCTCAAGCTGTTGTCATTTTAACAACCAGTGAGAAGATTTCATTAAAATTGATTGCTTTTTTCTGATCAAATCCTTTGACTACCAGATGTGCCTTATAGCGTGTATTTTCGCTATCTTCTTGTTTCAGTTTGTATACCCACTTGTTCTTAGGTGGTTTGCGATTTGGCGAAAGGGAGACTAAGTCCCAAGTTTTATTGGCTTCAAATGATCGCATTTCTTCTTCCAATGCAATCATCCACTGATTGTTATCAACACTTCTACAAGAATCTTTAAAATTAGTTGGTTCAACATATTCTGAGATTAAAATTTAAGGTTGTACGTGCCTCTTCAGAAAGAAGTAATTCATAATCTGAGAATTTAGACGGTATTTTCCTCTCTCTAGAGGATCTCCTTAATAGAGGAACTTGAGTTTTTTTAGGACCCCCTTCTAAATTATCTTTACTTTGGTTGCCAAAGCTGAGATTTTTATGATTATGAAAACCTAGTGAATTGGCTCCTTGAGCCTCTCCTTGGATGCTCTGTTCAAGCCAGTTTGAATGTTCTATCGAATTCCCTATATAAAAAATGGGCTGTGTGTAACCGTCTAAAGGAATGACATTCCCACCAAAAACTACAGATTGTGGAGGATTGCGTGAGCCGGTCATCTTCCCGCGTGAGGTATTTCCCCAGCGCAGGGCAGTCATCTCCCCGCATGAGATCTTTTAACCGCGTGATGTTTCCTGGAGTGGACTGTGTGAGGGAGTAATGTCCCTGCGTGAGACAATGTGCTGCTCTTGCAAAGATGCTTCCCTAATATTTGTTTTCTCTGCTGAATGTGACAGTTTGCAGGCGTGATGAGGAAGCCTATGCAAGGAGAGGTCAACAGTTGTATCAGCTTCACTCCCTATCGAAAAACCATGGCTGGATTCATATTGAAAGTTTGAGGCTGGGTAATAAGTCGCAGCTCCATTAATAGCATACATGTGTTCACTGTGTGACTCAAAGTGAATTCCTCTGTTCTGACCTACGGTTATCAGGATGTGCCTGCATCTCTAGCAAAAACATGGTCTATATTGCGATATACACTGTCAGGTGTATTGTTATACGCTGCATCCTCAGAAAATAACCGATTATTGCCAGGAGACTATATGTTAAAGGAGGAGGAGGAGCCTGTGTCATTACCCAAATCAGAAAACTAAGATGAAGAGAGAATTGGAGCTAAAATAGAGGTGGGTGAAGACTGAGAAGTAGCAACTAGTGAGATGTGAGATGAAACATTGCCATTGTTGACAATATTGAATAAGGGAATAAATTATTTTGAAGACTCACCTTGGCTCTTCAAACTTGAAAATGCCTTTTCATTGAAGACCACATCTCTGCTTTTAATAACCTTTTTATCAATTGGATCCCAAAATCTAAAGTCATATTGGTCTTCTCCATAACCAATGAAAATACATGTTTGAGATTTTGCATCCAACTTCATCCTCTTTTCTTTTGGTATATGAACAAAACCGTCATAGCCAAAGACTCGTAAATATGAGTAAGAAATTCTCTTCCCCAACCATTCTTCTTCTGAAATACCAAATTCCAATCCTGATGAAGGTGTCTGGTTGATCAAATAGACCATTGTGTTACATGCTTCCGCCCAAAACTCTTTGCCCAATCTAGTATTAGAGAGCATGCATCTATCTCTCTCTAGTATTGTCTGATTCAGTCTCTCGGTTGCCCCATTTTCTTGAGCCGTAAAAGGGATGAATTTAATTCTGCGGATACCTTGATCTGCACAAAAGTTGTCAAACTCTGAGGAGAATAATTCTCCTTCATTATCTATTTTGAGACACTTTATCTTATGTCCAATTTGATTTTCAACATGTGCTTTAAAAAGTTTGAATTTAGAGAATACTTCATACTTCTTTGAAAGCATATAAATCTAGACTTTCCTAGTATGATCATCTAGAAAAGTAACAAAATAATTGGCTCCTCTGATAGACGTTACCTCAGTGGGTCCATAAACATCTGAGTGAATCAAATCCAAAGGTGTGCCCTTCTTCTCGCTGCTGGTCTTCAAGAAGCTAATCCACTTCTGCTTTCCATAAAGATAATGTTCACAAAAGTCTAAATCAATGGATTTCAGACCTGGCAATTGTTCACTTTTGAGCATAACATCAAGGCCATTCTTGCTAATGTGATTGAGCCTTTGATGCCAAAGTGTCAAGTTTCTATCTACAATTGACAAAATAACTCTGATTTCACCTATGTCTTTTTGAAGATATAGACTTCCCACTCTTTCTCCTCTCGCAATAACTAAGGAACCTTTTGTTATTTTCCAAGTATCCTCAAAGAAAAAGGTGTGAAAACCTTCTGAGTAGACTTGGCTGATAGAAATCAAATTTCTTCTTAATTGAGGAACATGACGTACCTCCTTTAGGGTGTGTGCACCAAGTTGTGGACCCAAAAGGGGGGTATAAGTGGACACATTTTTTTTGAAATCGGGTAAACCTGATCTTGGAACAGGCGTTTGAGGGTCATGCACTCAAAATAAGATGTGTAAAGATTAAAAATTGTAGTACTCTGAATCTATTTTCTAAAACACTAATTGTTATTAACTAATAAGATTAAGAGGGTAAAACCTCGCACGCATGAAAACATGTTCCTGATTTTTCTAGAAAAAATATAACATAGCTATTTACGTGCACCGTACAAAAGATATAGTTATATTCAATATTTTTTGAATACATTTGGCAGGATGATAGGTAAGAGTCAGATCTAGAAGTTGTGTATTTTTTTGTAATTTTCCAATGAGTATTTTTCTTTTGTGGTGTTTTGAAGTGATCGCATCCTGAAAATTTGGTACCTATTCGTGCGTTGGGCATAACTTGCATCAAAATACTAAAAAATGGAATTTTTTTTTATAAATTTTTATAGAATCAAGTGTATAACAATAATATGTAATTTATTTGTAATTTGATTAAGTATATCAAAAGTTATTAAAAAAATGGTAGACATATGTCTGTGAGGACAATCAAGACACTGGTAGAGAAAATTAAAGTTTACTATGCTAATGTTGTCCAAAAATAGAAAAATTTATATGGCTAGAAAGCTAAGAAGATGTATGAGATTATGGTGAAAATTATAAAGCTACCCAATTGACAAATTGCAAAACTGATGAAGATAAAGTTGAGAATTCATCTTACAAGATGAAAAAATGTCTAAAAGAACAAAAATAGAGGAAAAATGAGCCTCCAAGCCTTTGGGTCATTTTCGAAAGCTCTTCCCAAGCCATAACCTGATCAGGTTTCTAAATTTCAAATAACCCGATTGGGTTATGAAAAGCAAAAATTACTTCAAAACCCGATCAAGAAGTAAAACTTATGCATATTATTCTCCATAACCCGATCGGGTTTTGAAGAAACTGAAATAGGCTTTTCTTTGGAAGCCATAGCTTCCACATACAGAGTCTAATTAACTCCGTTCAAAAAGTGTAGGAAACACCTTGAGATGATCTCACTCATTATTAACCTATGATCATCTTTAGGCATCAACATTTTTTCTACCATCCATTTGAATCAATTAAGGTATAAAATAGGTACTCATTATTGCCCATACATGCCACGTATAGGAAAAATGAATATGCTCTCTCTCTCTCTCTCAGGGTTTTAGAGTGGGAGATAATATGATAAGGTGTGTGTGTGTGAGAGAGAGAGAGAGCATACTATTTTTCCTATACGTTGCATGTATGGGCAATAATGAGTACCTATTTTATACCTTACTTGATTCAAATAGATGGGAGAAAAAATGTTGATGATTATAGGTTAATCATGTGTTAGATCGTCTCAAGATCTTTCCTACACTTTTTGAATAGAGTCAATAGGACTCAGTATGTGGAAGTTATCTCTTCCAGAGCAAAGCCTATTTTAATTTCTTCATAAACCGATTGGGTTATGGAGAATAAATGCATAATTTTTACTTCTTCAAAACCCGATAAGGTTTTGAAGTACTTTTTCATTTTCAGAACCCGATCGGGTTATTTGAAATTTAGAAACCCAATCGGGTTCTGAGATAGATTGTGTTTTTTAATAATATTTTCTAGGCTTGGTTACCAAGCCAAGAATAATTTCAAATTTTCAATAACTCGATCGGGTTATATGAAATTTGAATTCTTTTTAAAGATGTGTCCACTTTTTTGGTCCACAACTTGGTGCACATACCCTTCAATAGCCACTTACGTCCTCCTTCTAAAGGTAACAAAATATCTCCCTTGCCAATAATTTCACATGCCTTATTGTCACCTAAATAAACTTTTCCAAAATCACCTTCTTGGTAGTTTGTGAATGAATCCAAACATGATGTAGCATGGAAAGAAGCACTAGAGTCCAAGACCCAAGAATCTGATTTTGTGTCGCTTGTTGATAGTATTAGAATACGATCATCTTTGTCATTAGCAATATGCACTTCATTGTTCAAAACCTTTTGTTGTGCCTTCTTGTATTTTCTACAATCTTTCTTGACATGACTAGCCTTCCAACAACCACCTTATCTTCCTCTAAACTGCGATCTTCTAGATGCTTCTGACTGCTAGTTGTCATTATTTCTACCTCTATGTTGTCTTCTTCCTCTATTCTCGGTGCTCACCATTGTAAAAACATCACCATATGAGGGCTCATCATTCTTCCTCCTTAAGTCTTCAGAAAGAAGAGTGGCAGATACTTCATCAAAGGAAAAACTTTTAGAACTTGAGGCCGAAGTGGTTAGAGCTATAATATCACCATCCTAGGTACTTGGTAGAGAGCATAAAAGAAAAATGAATTTACTCTCAGCATCTTGTGTCATGCTAACCAAATTGGCTTGACTGATCAATGTGTTGAATTCATTGATATGGCTCGTCATTGCGCAACCTTCCTTCATCTCGAGCTTATACAATTTCTTCATTTTGAATACTTTATTCGTAGTCGACGCCATAGCATATGTTTTTATCCCAAACTTCTTTTATTGTTTTCTCTTCCGCAACATTGAACAACACATTTTCATTAAGCAAAAGGAAGATTGTTGCCTTGGCCTTTTCATCAAGTGTTTCCCAATCTTTGTCTTTCATGGAGGTTGGCTTCTTCATTTTCCCATCGAGCGCAAGAGAGAGGTCTCTCTTAATCAGCAAAGATTTAATCTGAATCTTCCAAATCCCGAAGTTCTTCCCTGAAAATTTCTGAAATTTTAAATCTTCCATTCTCAGGAAATTTAATTGCCAAATTTCTAATCATCTATTCGCTGAGCTCTGATACCAATTGTGAAAGATAAAAGTGCAGAATATAAAAGAAGAACAAATAGACAAAACACAAAATTTATCGTGGTTCAGCTGAAAAGCCTACATCCACACTGAGAGCAAAGAAATCTTTATTAGATCCAAAAGTCATTACATAATACAACAACAACAACAACAACAAATAAGTAGGTTGTTCGATTGAGAGAATTCCAACAACCACCACTTGGAGGGAAAGATAATAAATTATATTCCCCAATTAAAATAACCGTTGGACTTCAACTCAATAGTTTCACCTTCTTTTCCTGATATAAATACATCTTGAACCCGTTTGAAGGCTCCACATTTTACATTTGATGGAAGATTTGATTTTTATGAGCTGGAATCCATGGAGCGAACCATTTTGAAATCTTCAAAGGTTGGATTTCACATACTTGCTTAAAAAGTTCCTATTTTCAAGGCTTTTAGATCAGGGTTTAGGATTTATAAATGTAGAAATCTAAAACAAAAATTGTTATGTTTTCTTTAAGATTTTCTCTATTATTTGCAACTTCCGTATATTGTTCAAGGACTTCATGGCTTAAATTTTAGCTGTCGTGTGTCCTCATCAATTGTTAATGCATTTCAAGTTTTCATGTTGAATAGTGTCTCTAAGGATGATTGGATTCATCTTTGTTTTCCAGTTGAATAGTGTTTTGTTATATACACTACATGGGCAGTTTAAAGACAATTTTTGACAATAAACTATCTTAATGTAAGAAAAAAAAAGGTTGGGTATTGTCTCAAATATTGTCTTTAACCAGGTGTCTTAAAATATACCTTAAAAAAATATCTCTATAAGACAATATGAATTTTTTTTGCTGTCTTTAGAGACAATATTTCTTTAGTCCCAACTATTGTCTCTAGTGAGACAATATGTGATTAAATCCAACTAATATCTCTCCAAAGACAATATGAAAAAATGGATTAATTTTTTTTAAAAATAAATAATTTAAATATTCTTTTACTGTGGTTTTCAACATTTAATGTTTCCAAAAATAGATTATACAATATACACCGTAATTATTTTTTATATTTTGTTTCTTACAAAACAGTCAACAAAGTAGGGATTATCATCTTGATTTTTATGGACCTCTCTAGTTTATCTAAAGACTCTACAATATTTTCATTATTTATACTCTATTTTAGACAATAGTCAACATGGTCTTTGTTGTGCTTATCAGAAATTTCTCCATGTTCCCATTTGTGCCCCTACAAGGAAATAGACTGAGAATTGTATGATTTGCACTGTGCACTATTTGGATTGAATGTGCCTTCATTATTAATTTAAACTATGAAACTATGCAAGGGAAAAATTATTTCCCTGCCAACTGCTTGGCAATAACTAGCATGAAATGTATGATGGCAGGAGCGGGAGGCACGGGAGGAATTTCAAATTTGGAAGCAGGTGGGAAACCAGATTTGCAGTCATCGGATGTCGCTACGACAACTCGTGATGATGGCTCTCTAGCAGACCAGGAGAAGGAAGAGACAACAAACAAGGATGGGGTCCCACGTGACAAAGATAAGGATCCAGGTAAAGAGGAGGTGGGGACAAAGGGAAGGCGAATTCCATATTATTTTAAATGTAATTAGGAAGAAAGAGACTTAGAAATGGAAAATAAAAAATAAAATAAAAATTAAATTTGGTCATTTCTCAACAAAATGAAACACATTTGTAGAGAAAGGTATTGATATGTTGATGTATTAGCCAACTTTAGCATTAGTCATGACATGTGACCACTTTCTAAATATAAAGTAAGGCTATGGGTGTGAAAATCCTCCTCTTTATTTTAGGATGATTCATCACCTCAATGAATATCAATAATTTTTTGTATTAATACAACATGACTGCAATAAAAATAATTTTATTAACATAGTTGTTATAAGGACACACTGTTAGCAAATATGAATTATGGTTTGGAATGCTATAGTAGCTTTTAAAATGCTATTGTTGTACAATACATATTAACCATTAATTTTTTGATACATTCTAATACTATACACTTAGACTTGATATATTTTCTAAGTAGAAAAATATTCCTAAGCTCTAGATGAAAAAAATACTCATTGTTAAAGAGGTCATAAGGTTTTTTTTAATCTTTACCTCATAGATATTGTGTCACATAGAAATTAGATCAAGGTTTATTAACATTCTTCTCAAGATTGGGCAATTCACTAGAATGATAGACTAAAATAAATGGTTTTGAATAATATTATTAGTATATAGGACTGAATTCCATTCTTGATATGGTTGATCCTACTATGGGTTTTCTAATTGGCAATAGGCTATGGCCACCTTTGTAATGTCCCCTACTAGGGACTACTTGGTTAACATGCATCACTATACACTATTACGCAATATCATGCCTGAGTCAAATTAAGAGATAGGTAATTTGTTCATAATACAATCC
>MU225937.1:38105-52237 GCA_018584345.1 Thuja plicata
TTAGAATTGGATCTTCTTCTTATAAATAAATTGTAATTGGGTAGGGAAGATGTTACTACCTTAATGTTCACTGTTGAATCTTTGATGCAAGAGTCATCATATTTGTATTTGGGTAGTGATCCTTTCAGTGTTTGGACCAATGAATAAGTTAATAACTGGATTTCTGTGGTTATCCGTTATAAATTTATGTCTATGGTGAGCCAATTATGTTAATATAAATGCTAGATTTCTGTGGTTATACATAAAAATTTATGTCTCTACCAATTGTGTTAGTATAAAATTTAAATGGGGCTTGAATGGATCCTTTTGCTTGTGGGTTTTTCTCTAAGTTCCTCTTTGTGTATACTTCAATTTACCATTTTTCAATTGGTCTATTCAACATCATTCTGTGCTAGAAAACATGGATGGTCTAGGATTGGAAACGAGTTGATATCCCTCCTGATGTGTAAATTTATAAAAAACTTGTGCCTTGACAAATTTAGCAATTTGTGTGAATTTATTCTTTGTTAGAAAATATTGACATTCTGGGATTGTAAGCAGACAGTTTCAATGACCACCGCTGAGATTGCGGGTTTCTCTGTAGAAATCTGTATTCTTAACTTCAATATTTATTATATTTCCTTCAAATTATATTTGATTAAGGCCCTAGCTGTTCTTCTAGCCAACATAGGCTGTAATCACCTGTTAGGAAATACGAGCTAGCTACGATTCCAACCAAAGACCACTCTCCTGTCACTGGGTTCTTTATGTTTTTTTTGTATTTTAATTTCCTATTCTTAACTTGCAAGGCCAGGGGCTTGAAATATTATCTGTTTATTAGGATGCCTGAGTTCAAAACTTAGCTATGGAAAAAAATTAGCAAGGGACAAACAGAGGCAGTTCGACTAGATCTTGGTAACCAGGGGATTGTATTTAATAGTAAAAAGAAACATAGTTTGAAGAACAGTGAAAAACTCACACATTTTTTTCCTTTTTTCTTTTCTTTTCTTTTTTTATTAAATTGAAAGAAGTAATTTCATAAAAAATAGAGGGAAATTACAAGCTAAACATAAAATTGATCAACAATGCAGCCTAGACACCAAGCTAATAGTACATTTTTGGCTCCATTACATAAGCAATAGTCATCAACTAAAATTATAGATTTTATAGGTACAAAAGGCTCTCAACAATTTACCTATAAATCAGCTAAAAAGATTGATAGCAAACTAAAACTATTGACAACAAATTGGACACCTCTACAATTATTATTGGCATATTTGAATACTTATTGATACATGCACATTGTTTATGAATTATTCTCTAATGCTCCCCCTTAATGAACTAATTGAATTTCAATAGACTCCTAATATATCTATATATAGTACGAACTTTATCTTGCCCGATGGCTTGATGAATACCTCAGCCATGTTGTCATTTGAGTTACAATACTTCAGCTCTATTTCTCGTGATTAAATCTTTTATTTTTACAAAATGATGATGAGTTTCAATGTGTTTTGATCTTGCATGATAAATAGATTGCTTGCCAATTTGATTGAACTTTGTTTGTCTCACTTGATTGGAATTGGCACTTTTTGCTTCTGTTCCATATCTTCAAGTATACACTTTAGCCAAACTACCTCACAGGTAGTACTACATAATGGTTTGTAGTCAACTTTGATAGAAGACGAGGAATTGGTTGCTTCTGGCTGTTCCAATAAAAAAAGTTGGTTGAATCTATATGCTGAATTCACCACGACTTGTAGATTTTTGATCATCTGAATCATCTGCCCAATCAAAATCAGAATAATCTGTCAAGTCAACATTTAAATGCTTAGTATAATCAATACCAAAATTTATGGTACTTTGTATGTATCAAATAATTCTCTTTGTTTCTTCTCAATGAATCTTAGGTGGTTTAGTCATGACTTGGCCAAGTATGCTAATTGAATATGCAATATCATGTCCTGTGGTCATTAAGTAGCTAAAACTTTAGTAATGACTTGGCCAAGTATGCTAATTGAATATGCAATACCATGTCTTATTCTCATTAAGTAGCTCAAACTTCCCACCATTCATCTATACAAAGTTTTATTGTCTTCTATAGTACCATTATCACTAGAAAACTAAACATTTGGTTCTAGTGGAGTAGATATTGTATTACAATCTTGCATATAAACCTTTGGATTAGTTTCTTTGCATATTTACTTTGAGTAATCAAGTAATTTCCCTTTTGGGTTATACATGATTTTTCCCAAAAATAACAATTCCAACAAAATGCAATTTATTTTCAAATAGAATATTCATAATGCCAATTCAAAGAAAAACCTAAAGCCTAATTTAGGTCTTATAAAAAATATTAGTTAACATCAAAATATTAATATCAAGTATCCATAATCATATACATATAATCTTTATTAAAATCAAAGTATCCTAAAATCATTCATATCCATTTCATAGCTTATTCCCTTAGTCAACCATATTATGAATTTGATGGAGAGGTTTGATGGAGAGGTTTGATGGGACACTGGGAGACTGTCTTCCTCAACCAAGCCCAAGGACACAAAATGAACCTCCAATCTATTTGGCCTCTTCGCCCGCGGAAATGGTTGGACCTCCAGTCCATCCATTTTGGGTGGAGTACTTGATGAGGGAATGTTAAGTTTTAGGATAGCTGCAAATGTAATATCACTATATTTTCTGTGTTTTCCAAATTTTGCGATCTCTCTTGCATTTATATTGAGAATGAGGCAAGGAGAGACATGTCCCTTCATGGGACATGTCTATGTCTATTCATTATTATGTAATTAATATAATTATGATTGATTGTGTATATATATATATATATATATATATTACTATATACACACACACATAATATCTTTGAATCATTATTATTCTAATTTCTCCTAATACTATATTACTATATACACACACACATAATATTTTTGAATCATTATTATTCTAATTTCTCCTAATACTATATATATATATATATATTCAATAGTCTCATAGGATTTATCTGAAAAAAACCACAGAACATCAACACTCCCTCTTAGCTAGGTAGGATAAACATAGGATATGATATTACCTCAGCGTAATATCAAGAATGGCATGTTTAAGAATATCTTTGATCAGAAGATATTCACCATTAGATATCATCTCATGATATCAGGAGTAATGGCCACATAATATCAAGTCACATGATATTCACCATGTACTCAGAGTAATGGCCTCAGAATATCAAGTCGCATGGTATTCACCAAGTACTCAAAAAATGTCCATAGGTAATGCGCACATGTATCCTCAATGATACTTACCACAGGAACATTCATGGTCTGATTAAGGAACTTAATCCACTTTGCAAGATATAATCTATCATGATCTGTCTCAGACATCATAAGATGTCCATCACAATAGAAGGCCATGGTTTGTTTAAGGAACTTAATCCACCATGCAAGATATCATCTATCATGATCTGTTTCAGACATCATAAGATGTCTATCACAATAGAAGGTAAAGTTATATTGTTAGATCGTTATCTTCCAATAACTTTTACAAATACAAGTTATAATCATTTTGAAGTCATCACTTCCTCATGATGTACATAGGGGGCAGATCCATTAAAAATATGGAGTCACACACATGACATCCACCATGCTTCAGTGCAGAGGGTGGAAACAAGGGATTTAACCTCAAACTTCTCTCACAGAGAAGAACTCATTGAGAAAATATCAATTTGTTGATCTTTTCATCCAAGATTGCTTAAGCTAAACTATCATATTCCCTCTGAATCTGATATCAATCTTCTGAGCTCCTCGTCCAAAGTTACCTCTGAAGTGTCAGCCCTATGAATCTGATATCAATATTCTTTTCCTGCAAGAGCATCTTCGAAAAAGATCAAGGAAAATAGCTCTTATAGTACATATAGAAATACAGATGAGAGAGAAACTACAATGAGTAGATAAATGTAATATTCAAGGATAATAAATACTTATCTGCGCATCAACATCCTTGACACAAATTGCTTCAATGAAGGTCCATATACATCAAATCAGAAAACACCTTCTCAGATTATTTGAGAGACATCTCCCCTTTGAATCATCTCCCCACTAAGG
This sequence comes from Thuja plicata, assembly GCA_018584345.1. NCBI lineage: Eukaryota > Viridiplantae > Streptophyta > Pinopsida > Cupressales > Cupressaceae > Thuja > Thuja plicata. Next base: position 42,200 of record MU225937.1, read on the forward strand.
ATGGTTCAAATGGGAATGTAACATTGGTTATTATTCACCCCCACAATGTAAAATTCCCACTCTTATATCATTGAACAATTCTCATGTTTTCTTGTGAAATGACTTGATTGCTCCGAGAGGTGACACTCTATAATTAATGCCTACTTTCTAGAAAGAGACACCGTTCGTTGAATACGTGCTTCTTTGTTAATGTTTGACCCCGATCATAACAAATTAATATATCTCTTTAATGCAAGCCGCTACAAGGTCTAACTAATCATTATGGAAATCGTTGTGTATACTTTGCAAATTCATCATCCTCAACCTCTTACTAAACAACACTTCTTTTCTTTAATCAAGTCATTTTATTCAAATATCAATGCGTAAATTATGTCTTCAATGAATCACCGCGTTCAGGAATGACATAGTTGTCAATATATAATTGTTGATGTTTGTTTCTTAACAAATTTGCTATAATTGACTTGACCTTATTCTTTGCACTTGGTGTGGAAAAAATTCTGCAACACAACTTCACTCACTGGATTTTACATAGACCCGTACACAGTTGGTCATAACTTTTGAACCTGACATTTTCTCTCCAAGCACTCCGGTGAGATTCTTCGCAATTTGTTTATCACCAACATATCCAAAATGCAGAAAACTCCAACAGTGTATTTGTGAGATATGGTCCCTGTACTGAGACTATATTTTCTGAGACAGTCACATTTCTTTTTTGATCGATAAAGTTTTAGTATTTTTATTAATTCAAACTTTGGATTACATAGGTTTTTATATCATACTTCAAAAAAGGTTGAACACCCCAAAAAACTAGCCATAGGGCCTACATACGACTATGCCATAGCTAACAAACTACCTTTTGGAACTACAGACTAATAGCCAAAAATGCACTAGAGTGCTTACGATCGACAGATACTACACTTGGAAAAACAAACCACTCATTCCTTACCGAAACCACCTCATGGCTTCCTCACGAGAGAAATTGGGGATTCCCATCGCCCTAGCTGAGGCAGCCCCAAAGTCAGCCACCTTCTTTTTCAGTTGGTGTCGAGGCCTTGGCCTCCCCGTCTCATCCACCGATGCAATTGATTTAATTGGGGTAGTCTTCTGATGTTTTCTCCCAGCCGTACCACCTTTCACTTTCCGTTCCTTTGCTTTGTTCAAGTAATCCAACAATATCACCCAACCCCACCGTACTTGAGGGAGTCTTGCGGCAATTGGCTATGTGGAGCTCCGAATGACTAGAGGTTGCACTTCACCTGGGCCGCTGCCTATCATGCGCCACATGCCTCCCATCATATGAAGACCCACCTCAGTCTTGCGGCCATTGGTTGTGTGGAGCTCCAAATGACCAGAGGTTGCACTTCACCTGGGCCGCTGCCTATCATGCGCCATAGGCCTCCCTTCATATGAAGACCCACCCCAAGTTCTGCTCGTGCAACAATCCCTTCCAACCCAACAGACCATTTCGGCACCAGGCATTTCCTTTTCACCCTCAGAATCTCTTCCTTCGTGTTTCCCACGAGACAGTCACACATTCACCATCAACAAACTACTCTCTTACATTTGCACTCTGGCTCTGATACCATGTTAATTTTTAGGATAGTTGCAAATGTAATAGAACTCTATATTTTCGGTGTTTTCCAAATGCACCGATCTCTCTTGCATTTATATTTAGGATGAGGCAAGGAGAGGCATGTCCCTACATATGTCCATATATATATATATATATATATATATATGGACATATGTAGGGACATGTCTCTCCTTGCCTCATCCTGATACCATGTTAATTTTTAGGATAGTTGCAAATGTAATAGAACTCTATATTTTCTGTGTTTTATAAATGCACCGATCTCTCTTGCATATATATATATATATATATATATATATATGGGACATGTCTATTCATTATTATGTGATTAATATAATGATGATTGATTATGTAACTACATATATACACACACACACACAAATAATATCTTTGAATCATTATTATATTAATTTCTCCTAATACTATTTTAGATATATATCTATATATATTTTCAATAGTCTCATAGGGATAGGGATACTACTACAGCTTCCTATTTCCAAAACTTTTCGCATTGATTCCAAACTGGTTGTTGATGGAAATTATTATACTATATTCTTGTGGCAGATGGATTGGCAATTTAATCATATAAGTAAGACTTAAAAGCTTCCTATTAGATTTATGTTGAAATAAATAAATAAATACAATAATACTTGCATACCAGTTATTCCCCTTAATGTTATAGACTACTGTTTGCAATTTCTAACTCGGACACATTTTTAAATTCTTCTCCAATTCAAACTTGATTATTCGATTCCTTATCCATTTTTATTCCCCACAGATGTCTTCTCCAAATGAATTTTCATCCCCTTTCATATCTTCAATTGAGGGTAAAAGTCACATATTTTCAGTAATCCTATTGGAGCTGCAAGAGTTGCATCTTTCTAAAATTGGGCACTGCCTTTTGTCATTAAATTCTAGTCAAACTCCTTTGAAATTATTTGCTTTTAATGAAGTTGGCCCTTTGCTAATATTATTTTAATTATTTTTTTTGATTGCTTAGGATTAGTATTTATTACTATTGTTATTATGGCACTGTTCTTCATTGTGGGGACATGACAGTTTAGCCTTCCCAAGATTACTCATCCTCAAGCAATTTCAGCTTAATTGCTTTAATATTGCCAATTGAATCTTTTTCTAATATGAAGATCCCAAATCAACTCTTGGAGATTTGTAATCCTTAGATCCTACTTTTAATTGGATTTTTTTGCATTAATTTGATATAATTTATGAGTTAGAGATGTTTTCTTCAATATTTTGATTATGTCCAACTCTGCACTGCAATGACTTCCTTGAAGATTTGTTAAAGTTTTTTCCAAACGGTCAATATAGTCCAAAAATATCCTTTGGCTAAGGTTGATACCATAACCTAAAGTATGAGGATAATTTATTGTCTACTATTCTTCTAGTTCATGTACTTGTATTTCCTAATAATTCTTAATAATGATTCATGAAACCAAGAATTGGAAACTAGTAGGGTACATAGTTTTTTCCCATCTTTGTAGAGAAAGGACAAGAAAAATCAATTCTGTGTTTGGCATCACCTGTATTTGGTTGACCCAACGTTTGCAAAATATATCTTTCAGTCAAAGCAATGGCGAGCTTTCCACATATTAAGATGAAGATTAGAAGCATGCCACACATCTGTTGTCCTTAAATGCAATGTTCTTTTTTGAAATGAACTTATATCATTCTGGTCATCTATTGTTATTCTCACATTCTGTAATTAGTCCAACAGAGAGTTTCCAAAATTCTTCTCTTTCATGTGTTTTTTAATTTTTTTTTTCAGATTTTTGAAGTTCTGGTTACAATTTGGCTTCAAATTTTTCACAGTTGTCTATTACAAGTGTAAGAATGTATATTGAAATCGTACATGGGCATTGGCTAAGTTTTTTTGTTTTCGCATGAAAATAGAAGCCAAATGTTGAGTATGAGAAGTAATACCTGAAGAACATTTTGTGATTTAAGAACTGTATTAAAGTATTAATAAGCTTTTATTAGCTTGTTTTCATAATCTGAAGTGCTGCATGATTTAAGTGTTCAAATTAGAGAGAAACATGTTTCTTAACTCGAGAGCAAAGATTCCCATCACTAACTAGAAGCGTTTACAAGGTACAGCTGTACATGTTAGATAATTTGGGCTCATTTTGATCCTTAGTGAAGACCTATTTCTTGACACCAAACAATTATGTCCTTTCTTTTTCTTTTTAACACCTAGGAACTAATAAAAATATATTGTAAATTATAAAGGTTTCTTGAGGTCATCCTTAATTGGCATTAGGATTGTATCATAGCTATTTTTCTTGGATAGATTTAATTGTTTTCCTTTGGGAATCATCACTATTGAGAAACATGGAGCCAAGGGATAACTAGTGGATTGGTATGCAGAATTGAAGATTTAGTCAACAGGCTGAATCCAGATGCAAATTCAAATGGCTGAGATCAGAAATTCAATGGTGCATCGATGCGGATCTGATTGTGCATTGCTTATGGTGAAGGAAAAAGATTGAAGACAAGCTATAGCACTCATATTGCAGAATTGATTTGTAATACGTGGATGAATTGGGAATGCATTCCTAGTGATATCTATTGTATTAGATTAAAAGACCTTTCAATCTGAGATTTATGTGAGCTTCAATGTCAGATTGTAATCCCTAGAAACTCGATATAATTATTGTGAATGAAATAAAGACAATACTTTCTATATTCATTTATTATGTAGTTGGAATTTTTCTATTATTTGATTGGACTTAGATCTAAGGTTTAGGACCACATGGTTGGACATTGATTACTCCAAAGAAAAGAAGTATTGTGTGTATTGCACTGTGAGTGATTCATTAGAGGGGTGGCTCACAAGATGTCCTCCAATGTTTTGTTGTTTAGAATTGAGAGGTCAATGGACCAACATAGGAATGCCCAAGAATAAGAGAAGTTGATGGACATGAATGCAAGGTGTGGCATGGAAAAGAGAAAAAGAGGATTTCTGATACATACCCAATGTAAGGAAGAGTTGCTTCAGAGTTTTATGAATTAGATGTCAGCTTGGTGAGTGATCTATTTATAGTGAGGATGTAGAGTTGTCCTAGAGTGATTAGTTGGAAATATACTCCTTTATCAACCTCTTTAGACCAAGCACCAAAGATGACAATGACGTGGCAATGAATAGATGACGAGTAGATTATCTTTGACTGAAGAGTGTCTGACACTAATTATTGAGAGAGAAGATTTAACATTTTGGTAGATGGCCCTACATAGTAGTTCAAAGGTCATCAAAATAGAAGATAGATACCACATTTGAAAATGTGGCCTATATTTATGGTTGCATTAGAATTAGGAATGCAATTGCTTGAGTAGTTAATTGATGGTCATGGTTGGAGCAGAGTAATAATGATTTTCTGAGGATCAACACTTTATTTTTGCCAAAGTTGTAGTTTTATCAGGGTCAACATAGCCATTCAGTGGTTTGAGAGTTTTACATTTGATGAGAAAAAGTAAAAAATGACATGTTGATCACACTAGACATGAATAAGTCTTACAACAAGTTTTTGCTTGCAGTTGATACACACACCCCACTCATCTGGTTCCTGAAAACATCATTTAAGGTTCAAATATCTTAATTATAGACTTCTGTAAAACACCATGAGAATTTAACCTTAAGGTGCTTATTAAATTTCTTGTTATCAGGATTCATTGTAGTATTGTACACTCTTATGGACTCCGAAACAATTTTCCATTTTCAGATGATAAGTAGGAGATATTTTCCACAGCAAGTAAAAATGTGATATTGCTATCAGGATTCAACTGTCATTTTTAGAGTCAAACTCATTGACCCATGTTTCATGAGTAGTGGTTCACAAGAACCCATCTCTCATGAGAATGAATGTAACACTTAGCACTCATTGCATCTAGGTGATTGCATATCACAATTTTCAGATTTGACACATTATTTGCAAGATCGGGCCTATTTCAGATTTGACACTTCATCTGCGAGATCGGGCCTAGGAATTTTAGAAATTGATCTGCATTTTCTGAAGGTTCTGATTGGGTTTTTAAAGATGATCACTTGTTTGATCCTATCAAGCTCTAATTCAGCTTGTTACAATTTATTTTGGACTCTAGATTCCCACAAGATTGCAGGTTGGGTTCTCAATTTATTAGACCAGGTCCTGTAAAGACTCTCACTTGATCTATTTTTTGCATAATCTGCACCATTTTTCTGTCATGCTCCCAAATTTAAACCCCCATTTATAATAAACTTGTCTCAGAATGAAGGAAGCTTATGAACTGAAGACTACCTATGTGAGCTACTCTGAGGAAGGGATGGGGGATTAAACATAGCATCACGGATAATAGCCACACTAAATAATTAAAACAAATGACCAATTAAAAGGAACTGTTATTTAGCAGCAACCCAATTAAGGAAAAGGTGTGATATAACAAAGTACCGATTATTTAAGGAAGGACATGACTCTCTATTGTGACCTTTTCATTCCATTGGCCCATTGTACATGGGGACCCCCTCTTTTCTCTTTGGTAGTAGAATACACGTATTAGTAGTCTTAGTTAGGTGGTAGTTTCAAGGTCTTCAAGTCCATGGGCTAAGTTTGAGCAGGCAACTAGATGCAGTTAGACCCTCCATGGTGAGAGCAAGCCTCAAATGTAGATTGACATGAAAAGGAATCAAGAGCTTGGTGGGAATTCAAGTTTTGATCTTTGGGGAGAAATGAATAATGGAGGATTGATGTAGATCTCAATTTGACCCCTTGAAGAACCATGAGATTTGATGTGAGAAGAATGAAAATCTGAGCAATGGAGCAGATAAGTTTGAATTGTAAGTAAAGAGATCCTGTAGCTGGAAGTAATTAAGTTACAAATCTTAAGGCCAAAGGAGTAGAGTCTCAAGTTTTAAGGGAAACACTTGGAAGAAATCATGGAGGACTAAGACTTGGCTGTCCAAGCTCAGGTCAGATCCCAACCTGGCTTTGGACAGATCCCCCAACTTACCTTTGATCCCCAGCTAAGTGGATGGAACATGAAATTTTGTTTGGCATAAGGTTTGACATGAAGATGTATATCATTGACTTAATTTTCACCAAAACAAACTCCATTATGAATCTGAGTATCAATCTAAATTTTGGAAGGGAGCACTTTAAAGTTAATGCAAGAGATAAATTTCAAATCAATTGAAAGAGCAAGGAAATATGGAAATCAATGAAGGGAGAAGCTGAGATTTACAAGTGCAAATGTTAAGTATTGGACTAAAGGGCTTGAACAAGGATTGTCCAACCCATGGTCGGAGTCTGACCTAGGTTTGGACAAGCCTATCCAAGACCTGGTCGAAATCAAACCAGGGCTTGGGGAAACTCCAAGTAAGCATCCCTCTCCCTTTACAAGGCATGAAACAAGTTCCCAAGGCCAAGACATAGCCAAGGTGTGGGAAACTTGAAGTAAAACCTAAATATTTTGTTGTCAGATCTGAATGAATCAAGCATGAAATAAAGTAATTGGAAACTAAATCTAAATTAGCTTTGACAAAATTAGACATTAAGAGGAACAAAATAGGAAGGTAAGAAAGTGTCAAATGAAAAAGGGAAAAGGTGATCATGTTTTGAAATGGAAACCTACCTTTGGACAAGGCTATCCAAGTGGAGGTCAGAATCTGACCTCCAAGCTGGGACTTGAGACCCCTAAATTTTGCCCCTAGTTTTGATTGAAAATTTGGGTCCTTGTTGATTCCCCATCATGAATATGGGTATCTCAAGTTGCAAATCAAGCTTTCACACCATTCTTATGAATATGGGCATTTCAAGTTCCAAATCAAGCTTTCACACCATTCTTATGAATATGGGCATTTCAAGTTGCAAATCAAGCTTTCACACCATAAGACTTAGATCCAAAATTGGTGAAAAATCAACCTTCCCCATGCAAAATGAAAACAAAATCAGATCTTAGATCTGGAGGAGATCATGATTAAATATCAGATTTCAAGGGCAAGGCAGTGATTGAGGATGAATTTCAAAGTCTGAAAGTGAAAAATGAAAAAGGCAAAAATAAAATGAAGTTTGTTTTAAAGGAAAGGCATGAGGATTTTAAGAAGGGATGCCTTGAAGCCCTATCCTAAGGATGATCAGAATCCAACCATGCCCTGGACAAGGCTATCCCAAGGCTGGTCAGAATCCAACCATGCCCTGGACAAGGCTGTCCAAGGGCTGGTCAGAATCTGACAAGACCTTGGAAAGGTTGTCCAAACCCTATCAAATTTCCGCTATCCTTTTGATTAGCAATTCAAAATTGGAACTAAGCCACCCCCTATAAAGTGCACTGTTTCCTCACAAATGCAAGTTGAAATAGTTTTAAATTGGGCTGAAAATAGGAATTTTCAAGGTGATCTTAATTATTTGATCTTATAATTTGAGCGTGAAAATGCAAAGTTTATAAGACGGTTAATATCTATTTCATGGACTTAATTCTTTTATCTCTTTTGTTTTGCTAGGTGTTAGGTGAAATGGTGGTTGAATGTGGTAGGTAGGGTTCAATTTTGATGATCAAGTGAAGGTGACAAGAAGCTTAGTGGTTCAAGTGCGCGCATGATTCCAACACCAAAGACAACATGGACACCTTGGGAATCATTAAACTATAAGTTTCTTATCAATAAAGCAAGGTGTTTCCGAGTTGAAGATCAAGTCCAAATGTAAATCCAAGATCAAGTTCAAGACAAAAAAATGGAATTCAAAGAACAAGTTGTGCAACATCGTGATTGAGGCTAGAAATCAAGAAAATCATCACAAACTTAAATTTTCTCTGGAAATCCAAGCTCAATTAAAAGATTCAATGACTTGAAGCATCTACACCACTTCTACAAGTAATTGTAATTTAATGTAGCCATCACAATCAAACAGAGACTTAATAATGTTTAGTATCAAGAGATAATACTTAATAATGTTGAGTATCAAGAGATAATACTTCATGTCCAAAAGAATCAATCAAGTTTATAAGATAAGCATGCTGAGGTGACACCCACTCATCTTCAACCAATTAGAAGTCCTTAGTTGCACATGTTCAAGGTCATCCCATCAAATCATGCCAAGTGAACACCTGGAGTCCACTTCATGCTTTTACCTAGCTTATTTTCTCATTGGTCCACAAGGGAATTACAATTTTCTCATTGTCCCAAAAGGTTTTGCTTCATTGTAATTGGTTAAACATTTAATGCTTGTTGCTAGCAATTATCTTAGGGCTTTGTTGGGCAAATCTGGGCTCTTAATTTCAAATCAATCTTGGCCACCCATTATAATTTAACTCCCTATATAAGGAAAGACCTTCTCATCTGTAAAGGGAGATTGTTGAAGAATTGTTGCTAATATACTAATAGAATTGCTCTATATTCATTAATGTCTTTGCATGGTTAATACTCATGAACTTTTGGAGTATTGCATGGTTTGCTCCATTCTTCAGTTAGATTTTCTTAAGTTGAAGAAAAGTTAGATTAGTTCAAGTAAAGTAGTTGGGAAAATCAGATGATGAAAGATTGTGTTGTTGAACATATGGTGAAACAAGTGTCCATACCTTTTGGTGTTTGTTATTGCAAACAATAGTGCAAAGTTAGTTTAGGCATAATTGCAGGAACTTCACTTCTATTACTTGATGATGATAGATTTGCATTTCTTATGATCTTGATTATGCCTCAACTAACATCGTCAAGAATCCAGTGACCCAAGAATCAAAAATAATGTTCTCTCATGTATCTTTTATCATGCCTTAAGCCCATATATCATAACTCACGCTTGCATCCAAGTTATCCCTAAAACTCAGATACCATCTTTGTCATAATCCTCTGTCACTTGACTGTAACCAATCTTTACCAAAACAAATATAACTCATGCAAATACCAACATAAGATCTAGATACCTTAGACATAAGGTATGCAGTCATCCCTCTACATGGATCCATGCTCGCATACTCTTGCATGATGTACAATGTTCGTACACATCTGTCAATCTCGCCTGTTCCTATGATAACTAGTCTTTCTGAAACTTCTAATGCATCCAACTGAAACATATATTGACATCAATGAAAAAACATGAATTTCAACACCTCAACAATAAAAATTCCAATACAAGTCCCATAATTCCACATTCTTTTATAGAGATTCACAATTGATTGACTTTGAGTGTCTTTGAGGACCTACCATATTCTCAAGACTGGAAAACTTCAACATAACACTTCAGAATGTAAGGAACTTACTTCTTAGCTAAGGAAAACCCTTTCGAATACCCCAAATAGCCAATTTTCTAAGTTAAAAGGTAATTAGAATAGTAAGTGGACTATATAAAATCCTCAATAAGGGCCATTATATCCCGCTTTGGGATGGTAACGTCCTTCTAATTGGCTTGCATGTGTGACATCTTAGGGATGATTTGAGTAATATTTTGGATGTCCAAAAATGTAAC
>MU225937.1:73841-113729 GCA_018584345.1 Thuja plicata
AATATGATAAAAACAAGGACAAATTGATAGAATAACAATGAGGATAATCAAAAGATTGTGGTTTTGAGAATGAGGAATGAGACTCCCATTTATAGTTTTTGAAAGTTACTTGGATGGATGGAATCAATTGACAATTGACATATAAGATCGAATGTGAGGGCTAGTTAAGTGATGTGAAAGGGGAAAGTGTTATTTGGAAGTGGAGAGGGAAATGACAACTTACTAAGAGTTAAGTGGAGTGAAATGAGGAAGGTGGAAGAGTGAGGTGGAGTTAAAAGTGGTGAGGGAAGTGGAAAGAAATAAGGAAAGTTGAGTTAGAAATAGAGAGGAATTAATAATTAAAAATTACTAACTCACTCTCATGTCAACGAATTAGATAATTAAATAAGTCAATTTATTTAATTGTGTGTGAGAGAGAAAAAGGGCAAATAAATAAATATGTTTAGTTATGGAAAAAGAATCATTAGAATAAGGAGGCATAATAAATAATATTTGCCCCTAGGACAAATTAATGATAAGGGGGAAAGATATTAAACAATTGGCGCAACTATTTAATCAAACTAGACATAAAGCAATACAGATTAAATCGACAAGAGATGACAAGAAAAGAGGACTTAATCAAACTAATTAAATAATCAATATTATTTAATTAATGAAAGAATGACACAATGTCAATGAATAATAAAGACCAAAAAAGACATGTTAAAAAGTGTAGGTGCAAGCGTTGGCTATTTTCTAGTATCTACAAAACTCATGTTTAATAAGATTGAAGAACAAATTAAAATTTATTGACAAATTAATGTTCACTTATTAGCTATCGAGCTAACTCAACTCAAAGTCACATTTTAAATAGAAACCAATTACCTAAAAAAATTATTAAAATTTATCAACAAGACCTTAATACCTTTTTAATAAAGATCAACACTTGTAATATCATGGTCATGCTTCAAGCAAACATCATTGCCACTCATTAGGTAATTCTTGATACCAAAGAGGGTAGTCCTCCATACTCTCTACTATTACATTTATTTTTTCTGCACGAGTGTGATTGATCTACCAACTATCCAACCAACATCATAAATATATATATGCATAGTAGCAACGAGTCATATTTAGAGTGTATGGATCCATCCTCCATAAATGCTTGTAGAATGAGGAGGATATGTCTCCTAAGTGATGCTTTATTAACGGTGTGTTTAAAGGTTTGTCCATATTGAGAAACCAATAGAGAGAAAGTATTATATGGGTGGTATAAAATGTGATGGAGGAGAGACAATGAGATGAACATGTTATTTGATATGTAAAGGTGAAGGCCAATGCAAAGTTTCAAAGGATATATCTTCAACTAAGAGGAATGGGAAATGAAATTTATGGAACTAGAATTTTAGGAGAAAGGATGTGTGATTTAGTTAAGGAAATGAAGGAATGGAGATAAGGGGAGTGATGTAGATCTTAAATGTAGGTTTGGATGGAGATATCAACTAATAAGGATGAGTATTATAGATGAATGATTATCTCCAAAAACACGTCTACAAAGCATGCAAGCCCTAAAGTTTTTGGCAAGGATAGAATAATGGAAGAGTTTTATTGGAAGCAATATTGGGTTAGAAGCTTCAAGATGAGTGCAAAATGTAATTTATTTACTTTCAATAATTATTAAAAATCATTTAGAATCATTTATGATTCAATATACATAGTAGGATTTCCACTTGATACTTGATATTCATGATAATAATTGTAAGAAACAAATAAAAATAATATAAAAGGTCAGTTTGTCAAATATTTTTTAAATTAAATGAATAACAAAAAATTAGTTTAAAATTGTATTTAAGAACTTTAACAATATTATAGGAATAGCCAAATTTCACTAATTTTTTATAGACTTATCAAAAAAATAATCTTTTGTAATTCAAAGACTTTATAAAACTAATATTACTTTTAAATTTTATCTTAACTTTGCTTATAAATTTTTAAGATTGAAACATATACCTTTTTTCTATAATATAAAAATAAAAATTTAATCAAAAGTGTAAAAAAAAAAAAAACTAACTAATGAAAATTTTAAATTCCATAAAAAAAAATCTTTAAACTTTAATCAAAATATAAAAAATTTACAAAGTAATAAAAATTAAATATTATTTACAACACTTAAAATTGGAAAATCTAAATCCCATCAAAAAAATCTCATTTAGACACTCTACCAAAAGTTCCACCGCAAAAATAATCTAAAATTTAAAGCTCAAAAAAAAACCTGAGACATTATATTTCTAAATACTCTGCGTTTACTATGGCCACGCGTTCCAAAAATGTGATCAAAACCTGAGACGAGGCCATTATATTTCTAAAGTCTCACGCATATTATATACTGGAACAAGAATATCACTGTTATAAATTGCCTCTACAATGTCACTACTTTCGTCATCCTCGCTGACTGTGTATATTCGAGTTGACCCGCTGCGCAGGTATTTGTAGTTATATACCCCGGTCAATGCTTCCCCCGCATCTGCTGCGTGGCAAACAATGCATACTTTGAACTTCTTCTCCACCAATCTTCCTAATCCGACGCTTCTGCAAAATACAAGACCACGGGACAAAATTTTAATCAACTCAATAGAAATATATATTCTTTCAAAGTTCTTAAATAGAGTCAATGTACTCAAAAAATAAATGCACCTACGAATGATCTTTTACCTGTTTAACTCTCTAAGCTGCGCTAACTTGACAACCCCATCATGAAAGCTTTCTGTTTCTCCCGAGAAACAATAGCTATCACGCATGACCACTAGACTAAGATTTTGTAACTTGCCCACCGCGTAAGGAAGGCTCTCTAAACCTGAACAATCATTCATGCACAAGAACTGAAGTTGTGGCAAGTCGCCGATTGTGTTGGGAAGATTCCTTAGCCCTCTACATCCCTCCAAGACCAGCACTTCAAGCTGCATCAAGTTGCCCACAGTGTCAGGAAGGCTTGTTAAATTGGTACAGCCCCCCAAACATAACTCCTCCATTTGTGACAAATTACCAAGTGTGTTTGGAAGTGTTGTGAGAGCTACGCAATCCTGCAGATGCAAGCATCGAAGGTTCACCAAGCTGTCAACTGTTTTTGGGATTCTCGTAAGATTTGCACACTGCTCTATACTTAAAATTCTGACTTGCGACCAACTGCTATCTAGCTGGAATCCGTTTCTTAATGTTAGCCATGTATACGTATCACCTAGAAATACACAATTTCTAATTTTTATCCATAACAAATATGGAGCTAAGTTTCCGATGTTGCCCACTACTTTTGTATCTTGCACAAGTAGGTAGCGTAGGGAAGGCATGCTAGGCAAGCTAAGGGGCTCCTGTGTAAACAAGCATATTCACGGCCTCTGCTCTGTCTCTCTTCAAAGCTCTGTGTGCATCCATTGGCAGCCACAATCTGCTATTATTATGAAGCTGCTCTTGAGTTATTCTCCCCATTCCCCGCAAAAGGTCATGCATATCAAGGCGGCCATTCTCGTTTATAGCTATAAGCATTTTCAACAAAAGATTCTTGAGGGCTGTTTGAACTCTGTTTGGGTATAAAACTTCCCAGTAGGTAATAGCGTCATTTTCCCTTTCACCAGCCAAGCAACAAGCAATATCCAGAAACATTTTCTTCTCAACAGGGCTAAGTCCATCATAACTGATTCGAAGGACGCTAGATATTTCTTGATGTTCCCCAATGTTATGGAGAGCTTCTTCCTAACATTGGATGCAGTTGGGCTCCTTCTTATCAAACAAATGTGCTCCAATAACTTGTAATGAAAGGGGATGCCCACGACAGGCTCTTGCAATTTTTGTAGAATGATTTTGGTAGGGGGTCTCTGGGACTGCCCTTGAGAAAGCATGCCAACAAAACAACTCAAGAGCTTCATCATCCCGTAGCCCACTCAAATGAAGAACTGAATCAACCTTGGCAAGATTGAGTATATGTCGGTCTCGGGATGTAATGATGATTCTGCTACCACGCCCAAACAAATCTCCATTCACCGCATCCAAGTGGCTGCCGTCATTCACATCATCCAATATGACAATAGCACGAATTCCTCGCAATAGGTTTCTCATCAGAGCTTTTCCCACAACAACACTTGAAATCTCTCCGTGGTAATTTGCCAGACTTCTTAGAATTGCCCGTTGCAAGTCCACAAGGGTAGTATTTTTCTTTGCAAAGCAATAAGCATCAAACCCAGAATAAATTGTATTGTAAACAGCCTTGGCCAAGGTTGTTTTACCGACTCCGCCGATACCGCTGACTCCCACTTTCACTGTGCTATGCCACGAACTTAGATCTAATCTTTTCAGTAGGTCATACATATCTGTTTGGAGTCCCACAAGATGCTCAGGGACATCCAGCAGCGTAATCTTCAAAGTATCTAACACGTCTTTCACAACTCTTTTTACTAGTCTTCCTTCGTACCTGCAAATCACCTTCCATATATTACACCTTACTATTCAAATTTAAAGGTGTAGGTAAATATAAAGTACACCAAACTCTAAAAATTCAGCCAGTTTATAGTGTTAAAGAGTTAAAAATTACTATAACAAATTTATAAAAGAAAAGGAAAACACATAAAATTAAATATTTCGAGATGATTACAACATAATATTGACCACTAAAGTAAAAAAATGTTTCCATGATAATAATTTTTTTGGCAAGGATAGAATAATGGAAGAGGTTTATTGCAAGCAATATTGGGTTAGAAACTTCAATATGAGTGTGAGATATAATTTATTTACTTGCAATAATTATTAAAAATTATTTAGAATCAATAATGATTCAATATACATAGTAGGATTTCCACTTGATATTCATGATAATAATTGTAAGAAGCAATTAAAAATATTATAAAATCTTGTTTTGTCAAATATTTTTTAAATTAAATGAATAACAAAAAATTAGTTTAAAATTGTATTGAAGAACTTTAACAATATTATAGAAATAGCCAAATTTCACTAATTTTTTGTAGACTTATCAACAAAATGATCTTTTGCAATTCAAAGACTTTATAAAATTAATATTACTTTTAAATTTTATCTTAACTTTGATTATAAATTTTTAAGATTGAAACATGTACCTTTCTTCTACAATAAAAAAAAATTAATAAAAAGTGTACAAAATTAAAATACAAAACTAACTAATAAAAATTAATTATTATTTAAAACAATAAAATTGAAAAAGTTAAATCCCATTAAAAAATCTCATTCAATTTTAATCAAAATTTAAGAAATTTACAAAGTAATAAAAATTAAACATTATTTACAACACTCAAAATTGGAAAATCTAAATCCCATGAAAAAATCTCATTTAGATACTCTACCCAAAAGTTCCACCGCAAAAATAATCTAAAATTTAAAGTATAAAAAAAACCTGAGACGTGAAGGATGATAGACATTATACTTCTAAATACTCTGCCTCTAGTATGTCCACGCGTTCCCAAAATGTGATCCAAGAGGACCAATAGCTAGGAAGGAATAGAGGAACAAC
Organism: Thuja plicata; assembly: GCA_018584345.1. Classification (NCBI taxonomy): domain Eukaryota; kingdom Viridiplantae; phylum Streptophyta; class Pinopsida; order Cupressales; family Cupressaceae; genus Thuja; species Thuja plicata. Next base: position 79,351 of record MU225937.1, read on the forward strand.
GAGGCCATTCGAGAAGAACATGGCTGAGAACTGTCTCACGCACATTATCGACTCCGTAAAGTTTTGGGAAAGAATAGGAACAAGAATATCACTGTTATCAATTGCCTCTTTGATGTCACTACTTTCCTCATCCTCGCTGACTGTGTATATTCGAGTTGACCCGCTGCGCAGGTATTTGTAGTTATATGCCCCCCTCAATGCTTCCCCCTCATCTGCTGCGTGACAAACAATGCATACTTTGAACTTCTTCTCCACCAACCATCCTAATCCCAAGCTTCTGCAAAATACAAGACCACTTTACTCACTACCTTCTCACGGGAAAAATTTTTAACCAACTCAATAGAGATATATATTCTTTCAAAGTTCTTAGATAGAGTCAATGCAATAAAAATTAAATGCACCTAGGAATGATCTTTTACCTGTTTGAGTCTCTAAGCTGCGCTAACTTGACAACCCCATAATGAAAGCTTTCTCTGTCTCCCGACAAACAATAGCAATCACGCATGAGCACTATCCTAAGATTTTGCAACTTGCCCACCGCGTAAGGAAGGCGCTCTAAACCTGAACAATTGAACACGAACAAACCTTGGAGTTGTGCCAAGTCGTCTATTGTGTTGGGAAGATTCCTTAGCCCTGAACATCCTATCAAGGACAGCGTTTCCAGTTGAGCTAAATTGCCTATACTGCTGGGAAGGTCTCTTAGACCTGTACAATCTTCCAAATCTAATATTTGTAGCTGCATCAAGTTGCCCAGAGTATCAGGGAGGCTTGTTAAACTGGTACAGCCCCACAAACATAACTCCTCCAGTTGTGACAAATTACCAAGTGTGTTTGGAAGTGTTGTGAGAGCGACGCAATCTTGCACATACAAGCATCGAAGGTTCACCAAGCTGTCAAGTGTTTTTGGAATTCTCGTTAGACTTGCACACTGCTCTACGCTTAAAATCTTGACTTGCGACCAACTGCTATCTATCTGGAATCTGTTTCTTAATGTTAGCCATGTATACGTATCACTTAATTCGCAATGTCTAATTTTTATCCATAACAAATTCGGAGCTAAGTTTCCAATGTTGCCCACTACTTTTGTATTTTGCACCACTAGGTAGCGTAGGGAAGGCATGCTATTCAAGCTAAGGGGCTCTGTTCCATTCTCTCCTGTGTAAACAAGCATATTCACGGCTTCTGCTCTGTCTCTGTTCAAAGCTCTGTGTGCATCCATTGGCAGCCACAATCTGCTATTATTATCAAGCTGCTCTTGAATTCCTCTCCCCATTCCCCGCAAAAGGTCATGCATATCGAGGAGATCTTCAGCGCCACTCTTGTTTATAGCTATAAGCATTTTCAACAAAAGATTCTTGAGTGCTGTTTGAACTCTGTTTGGGTATAAAACTTCCCAGAAGATAACAATGTCCTTTTTCCTTTCAACAGCAAAGCAACAAGCAATATCCAGAAACATTTTCTTCTCAACCTGGCTAAGTCCATCATAACTGATTCGAAGGACGCTAGATATTTCTTGATGTTCCCCAATGTTATGGAGAGCTTCTTCCCAACATTGGATGCAGTTGGGCTCCTTCTTATCAAACAAATGTGCTCCAATAACTTGTAATGAAAGGGGATGCCCCCGGCAGGCTCTTGCAATTTCTGGAGAAAGATCTTGGTAGGGGGTGTCTGGGACTGCCCTTGAGAAAGCATGCCAACAAAACAACTCAAGAGATTCATTGTCCCCTAGCCCACTCAATTGAAGAACTGAATCAACCTTGGCAAGATTGAGTATATGCTGGTCTCGGGATGTAATGATGATTCTGCTACCACGCCCAAACCAATCTCCATTCACCGCATCCAAGTGGCTGCCGTCATTCACATCATCCAATATGACAAATGCCCGGACTCCTCGCAATCGGTTTCTCATCAGAGATTTACCCTCACCAACACTTGAAACCTCTCCGTCGTAATTTGTCAGACTTCTTAGAATTGCCCGTTGCAAGTCCACAAGGGTAGTATATTTCTTTGCAAAGCAATAAGCATCAAACCTAGTATAAACTGAATTGTAAACAGCCTTGGCCAAGGTGGTTTTACCGACTCCGCCGATACCGCTGACTCCCACTTTCACTGTGCAATGCCACGAGCTTAGATCTAATCTTTTAAGTAGGTCATACATATCCGTTTGGAGTCCCACAAGATGATCAGGGACATCCAGCAGAGTAATCTTCAAAGTATCTAACACGTCTTTCACAACTCTCCTTACCAGTCTTCCTTCGTACCTGCAAATCACCTTTCTTATGAATTTATGGGAAAAAAAAGGAAATACTTAAAACTTAAATAATTCGAGATGATTACAACATAATATTGACCACTAAATTAAATAATGTTTGCAAGATATTAGAGATGTGTTATATACATTAATGATAGTCAAGCTATCTGAAGGGTGAATTTTATTTTATAACTTTAGTGGTTCAACCAGTAATAAAGCTGATGAAACTGGTAAGCAAAGAGAAATGAGAAAATGCAAATCCCTTACCTGGTGTGTGCTTCTAGTCACCAAGTAAATGTTGTTGAACATTAACTCTTAAAACTATTGGTTATTCTTAACTCCTAACCGATACAATAAGTATGTTAATCTGTAAAAGAAAGTAAATGAAAGTAACAGAAAGCAAAACTGAACTGCTTCCTCTCAATAATTTAGATACTGAAATGATTTGTGTAACTCTACTCTATAAATGGCTAAAGCAACATAATTAAGCCATAATTTCTCCCTACAAAACATAATGATCAGGGTGATTTTCCACTAAAGAGATGGCTAATTATTTGTTTCATATATTTAAATTAAAAAAGCACCTACCCTAAACAGTTTTCTTCCAATTGATACACACTTATACAGTTATGTATCCTTTGTCATAGCAAATTAAATTGAAACCCCGGCTTTCACTGTAAATCTCATCGTTTCTAATTTTCAGAAACTATAGTATAAAATTGGGAGTTGTTAACTAAATGACAGGGATAATATTCGGGATAAATTTTGTTTTCCGGATGTTAATGTTTGATGCATGGAGTTTCACACTAGGAAACGTAGGGACTAAAAACTTAGATTTGGGGATGAAAGGGTGACAGTAGCAGGATGGTAATAGGATAAGAACTTTGTCGCATTTTTCTACTTTCTTATTCTAGAAGACTCTTGGTAGTTCCAGAAATGATCAAGAGACACGTCTTAGAGGTATTTCCAAGGGATGTCTTCGAAATGTTCCCACTTTGAAAGAGGAGATTAATATTAATACATCATCTTTCAATGAAAAATGATATTTATCAAATCTAACAGCTAATGATAGTAATGCTGATCAAGTCTAACAGCTATTTGATATCTTAAAAAGTATGAAACATGATGTCTTCCCTTAAACAGGAGCAAAAACTTACTATCAAGAATCAAGGGGTTTAGAACTTTATTTTAAATCAGACTTGTGTTTCCAGATGAATAAGAATTTATAGCAATTTCTATCTAATGCTAACGATTATAATATAATGTTTTCAATCAAATAGATAGTAAAATGGTTTACAAAAGCATGGTAATGAACTATGAAGTGAACTGTAACGAACTATGAAGTGAACTGTAACTTTGACTCCAAATGTACCATAAGATAGATGTTTGAGAAAAGTTTCAGATTCTTGGTTTTATATTTAATATTTAAGGATTAATGCCTTATTCTGAATTAGAATTACCAGATATATTTTATAAACATTGTTTCATATGGCAAGTATGTAAATGTATGGGTGATCGCTGATGTGTACACGGACAAACCGAGTAAAGAGAGGTGCGTTTGCCACAATAATAGTCTGGTAGAGGGGAAAACAGAGTAGGTAAGTGTCAATAGTTAAAAGAGGGCAAGAATAATATGATTGAAGATACATCAATAAACCGTTGCAGTAACTTCATTCAAATTTGAGAAGATCTGTGTCAAAAAAAACACCCACACACACACAGGAAAGCTAGCAAATCAAACAAAGATAGAAATTCGCTGACTCAGATGGTTCAAGGAGGTTCAAGGAATGACATGATAATCTACCCTGGAGTACATGAAGATGTCACGAGTAACATATATCGAACCTGAGATTGGAGAAAACGGAGGTAATTGCCAGCTCAACTAAATTACAGAAATTGCAGGCCAAGATAATTCGAAGGATGAAAATGATTTAGGGACTAGACAGAGATCCTAAGCAATTATGGCCTAAACCAAGCTACTGGATCCAAAGAGGAGCCCATAATCTAGTACTATAAGTACTATGAAGATACAGAGTAAAAAGTTCTTGAAACAGAGTATGTCGATGAAACAGAGTATGTCGAGAAATTTACATATTGATACAACTATGTAACAATGAACATCCAGTTGAGTGGAATTTGTTCGTAATAGAACAGTTTTAATAGCCCACGATCTGATATTTAGTTTACAGATCCCTTTAAATATTAGGTATATATCCTTCCCCTGTAAGATTCAACGTTTTCTTGTTTCAGAAAAGACAAATTCGTCACCATTAAACCAATTCATATTGGGCATCAAGAAATTGATGCCTATTGGCATTATATTATCTCCTCCTCAGTTGATGCCGACGTATTTGATAGCCCATCTCCCAGTTGGAACATAGGCAACTTTAATTAGATCCACGCAAGTTATAGAAAGACAGGGTTGGATCACTAAGGAAAAATATTGATATTACAAGACCACATTCATAAATTAATGATGGCGGAGAAACGGGCTTATTTTTGGGTAGCCTGGAAGGAATGTTACATTTGAATATAGTCAGTCAGCTATAATCAACTTTAGGAAACAGTTTATACAAATAAAGATGAAAATAATTAAAAACAATTTATCAAAGATATGTGCTGGTATGAAACAGGAATATCAGCCTAATTTTGAAGGCACGATTAGCAAACAGTTTCCTCCCGGAACTTTTGGTTTTTGCCGTGGATTAATTGAAAAGAGGGATGCAAATTCCTTACCCGGATTCTTCCGCCCTTGTCCAACCAGAAAGAGAGGAGATTTGATGAAGAGCATTCTTCCATTCATCAATAGTATTTTTATCCTGCCTGTCTAAATGGGTGTAATGTTTCTGGAATGCCTCTGCGAATGGACCTCCCTTTCTTTGAGGGTAGCGAACATCAGAGGGTTCCACATCATAAAACAGAGGAATGATGAAACCATTTGATCTACACATCTGGGCCGCCTCCTTCAGACACCAAGTTGAGTCTGCATAGTGCCTGGAAAATATCGGAATGAAAATGTCACTTGTCTCAATGGCTGTTTGCAAGCTGGATTCAATTTCTTTGCCCTTCTCCAGTTCTTTGCTGTCGAGGAAAACCCTAAGTCCCGCCCCAGAGAGAGCTTCGTAGAGATGGTCGACAAAAGTTGTCCTCGCATCTTTTCGGCGAAAGCTGAGAAACACATTAAATTTGTTGTTGGCACCGAAGGGGATTTTGGTGGGGGGAGGCTGATACTGATGGAACTCTTCTTTGAGATTGCAGAGGATTTTGGAGGTGGAACCGTGATAATGAACAGAAATCTCCATCACTTGTTCTGAACAAGTTTGAAGAACTTAACAATAAATATGATGTTAGGCGTGCGACAGAAGAGAAAATCGAATAGTTACGCAGTTGCAAAACTGATCGGGGAATATAAACAAAGTCAAATGCGGGTAACGACAGAGAGGAAGTTTCAAAGTGCGTCAGATAAACGCAGTCGAAAGCCGCAAAACACGGAGAGTGAAATTTCCTGTGAAGTTTAAGAGAATTTTCTTACAAACGAAATGGGGGGCCAACCTTATCTGAACAGTTAAAAGTCAGTGAGATCGACGCGTATAGAAAATAATTACCCGGAAGAGCGGCTTTTTGAAAGCAATTAAGACTTATCGTGTGAAGTTTGAGAGAAATTATTACACAGAATATGGAGGGGACCCATCGAATTCAGAAATTGATGGTCTTCTCTCTGAAAAGAAATAAGGCACAAAATATTTTTCTTTTCCTAGGCAATTCACAAGAGATGGTGAATAAGTACAAATACTATGGAATCAATTTATCACAACAAATTCAATTGGGAAATGTGCAAAGTGAAAAAAAATCAAGACATTGAAAAGTGCTATATTCTTTATAAAAGAGTAGTAGGAATGCATAGTTATGGAATTGGAAAACCAAGAAAATGTTTTTTGGGTTGTTGGTCACTTCGGTGATCCTCTAGGCGGGTGAAATTTGGGGAAGCACGTCAGATCAGAAATGGAGGCAAGTAGAAAGAATTCAAAAATATCTAATCATCACCAGTCTCAAAATTTAAATGTTGTCTTGTATGAGATATTATTGGGAGAAACTGGCACCTTCCCTTTAGAAGCATCAGCAATTCTCTATTTGTTAAGTTACTTAAAGAAGACTCAAAATATAGAAAAACATTATTGGCCTAAGATGATTTTGGAGGAAAGACTAGATAGAAGGAATAACACATATATGAAGCAAAACAACAAATGGATGAAGAAATGGAACATAAATATATAAGACTCTTTGAATACTAAATAAAAAATAAAAATGTTTGTGAGGGAAAAATTCAAGAGTATCATGGATGTAAAAAAGTCTATTATACCAAAGAATTCAATCTCATAGGAGATCATGAGAAAAAAGCCTACATAGGACCAAATATTAAATGGAAATAAAAAAATGTTGATAGCTCAACTGAGAACTAGTTCTCATCAAAACGTGGGAAACGTGTAGATGGATGATACCTAAAGAAGCATGGGAAAACATAATACACATATTTTGCAATATGGGTGTGGTAGAGACAAAATGACATTTTATCATGGAGTGCACGGTGTAATATACATCCATTCTAGCTATGTGGATATTTTAAATGCAAACAGTTCAAGTTAATTCATTTGAGGAAAAACACCTTGGCAAAATGATGCAGAGTGCACAACCACTACTACACCCTAGGGTCTAACTTCTCCTTTAGACACCTTAACCTTATTCTAAGGTTCTTCTTTTGTCCAATACCTCTTCTAATTAGGGATCCTAAGCCTTCTCCAAGTAGATGACCAACTTCCAATGATCCTCCTTATCACCTAGGAACTCCTTTGTACTTGGACCAAAAACTTGCTTTAGGGACCAATTCCCTAAATGAGCCCAAAGTAGTGAAAACTCCCCCACACTATTTGGATCTCCAAACCAATTGTGGAAATAGTCTATAGGGACCCCTAACACTGAGTTTCAACTCCCTATTGGGCCCTCCAACACCCACAACACAACCTTCTCAATTCGGACGAGAATCCCTACTAGCCCTAACTCACTGGTTTTTTGTGATTAACTCCCAAAAATCCTGAACAACTTGATGAATGCTCCACAGATTTGGATACCCTTTATCAACCTCTGGTAGATTCCAAAAGGACTTGATTTGAATCTAATCCTGCACCCCAAAACACTCACTAGGTTCACAGGCTTAATTGGCCAGACTACTTGCATGGATAGCAAAGAAAATGTGAAAGGATGGGTTCCTAGAAACTTCCCAAGGTTTTAGAACTCTTCTACTATCCAAAAATGATCAAAATATCCCATTCACCAAGTCAATTCAATCCAATTGATTGACTTTCTCCATTTCTTATCTCCTTTCCTGGCTAAACACATAGAGATGTTTAGCTTAGGATTGGCTTGGAAAAATGGAAAAGCAACTCCCCTCGCCATGAGTCTCTGGAATCCTCAAGATCACTCCCATAAATTGCAATTGCCAGAGGGCCATGTGGATCCCATGGTGGGATTGCAAGTTAGAGGGCCATTTCACAAACCCCCTCAAATTCAAGGCTATTTAGACCAATCTGCACCAAAAATCCAATAACTTGCACAAATGGAAACCAAAAGCATTTAATAGGAGAAAAAAACCTCTATCCAAAACTTACAATTTCAGATAATTCTATGACCATATGGGTCCGTACCATGCACAAAATAGAGAAATTTCTAGAAATTCAAGGTATGCTATTAGTTTTCTTCAAATTTCCGTATAATCTGACATCCGTCTTGGATGTATGACCTCCTTGTGTCTAAATAGACTCATCCCAGTTTGGCTATAACCAACTTTCAAATGGTTAACCACCATTTTGCACTTTTGAGCAACATTTGAAAAAGTTGTCGAGCAACTTTTTAATGTTGCACGACAACTTTTGCATTTTACATGACAACATTTGCATTTTTCTCAAATGCATCTATTTCACCAATCTAATGACAAAATGTATTAAATCTATCCATGTTGAGACCAAAATCAACTAATTCCCTTATAAATCACTTATTCACCCTAACTATTGTTAGTAATAACTGAGAGGGGGGGTGAATCAGTGGCCTCAAATTTATCCTTCAAAATTAACCACCAATCAATAAATCTCAGATTATTATGTCCCTAAAAGATGCATGCCATGAAATACTAATAATGATTAACTGTCTGTCGGTTTTCTCTGTCAATCCTTATTCTTTCTTGATTATCGATAAGCAGTATAACTATTTACTGAAACTCGGTAAATAAGCAGAGTATACCAATCAATCCAAAGTTAGCTATGTAAGATGCAAGACAGTAAAGAAATGAATCATACACACATAACACATGAATTCTTAACATAGAAACCTTATTAAGGAAAAAACCACTGGGACCGGTACCCCAAATTTTCACTCTTTTGAAGTGAGCACTGTTAGGAGCCAACCCTGTTAAAGGTTACAAACACACTGTTAAGTGTGACCTTGTTAGAGGATTTTATACATAGAGGTTGTCACTTAGTATCGGGCATCTATTGCTACCATCCTTGAATTAGCCTCCTCCTTAAACTGTCAATAGGTATCGAGCAAGTCCAATGCTACTTTCATGAATCAACCTTTTTGGCACTCCTTGAGATGTACCTCAATATATAGAAGACTGTTAAGTCCTTCTCGATTAAGAGACTTGATGCTTCAATGGTTAAAATAAAACACTATGATCTGTTCATATTGCAACTTGAATTGCAGATTTTTGGATCTATTTAAGTACATTACATCTCTGACCAATGTATCAATTCAATCCTTGTGCTCCACACTTTCTGCTCTATGATGTTGTGCTCACTGTTCGTTGGTGTCTACAGAATTCCTTAACTCTTCCTTCAGCTTGTTTGATCAACACTGCATGAAGTTGTTCTTCATCAGTTTCTCTTCAGCATCCTCTTTCTATTCACTCCCCTTAATCCCACTCGTAAATGAATTAAGCTTGTCTCTTATATAGATATAATATTCATTGTATCTTGGTTCTTGATTCTTGGCGTGATAAACAATCTAGCCAATTAGATTTAAAGCATAACTCCTGATTTGTCTCGTAGATATCTTCTTGCCAAATGTACAAATCATCTTTAAATCAATCACTTATCTCTAGTCAAATAAAACAAAGTAGACAACTAGTTAAGTCTATATTTAGCTCTACCAACTAGATATTTTGTCATTTTTTGAACTCTCTGTTCTGTCGGTCACCACTGCAGTTAGTCATTGGTGACAGCTAACTGATCCGTCGGTGAGACTCCAGTTAGCTTCATGGTCTCCGTCCGTCACGCATCATTGGAATTTTACTCGTCGGGAAACTCTGTATCTTTGGTCATCGGGCATTTTGAGTCTTTAGCTCGTCGAGCAACCTTTTGACTTTGCTCGTTAGGAATTCTATAGTTTTTCTTCATCGGGCAACACTATGCTTCTAATTGTCGAGTATCACTATGACTATTCTTCTTTTCTCTGTCCAATGGTGTGCACTCCGTCGGTGTTTGTTTGTCACTTAGCGAATACTTGACTTTTATGCATTGCTGAAAGCATAACTTTGGTTCCTTTGGTTCTCTGAAGTCTTTGGCATTATGTACATGACCATACAGATGATATCAAGTTGACATCAATAAAAATACAGTCCATTAACTGATTTAATAACTTGTATTATCTTTCAACTTGACATTATCAAACATTCAATCAGTTACATGTCATCAATATCTCCCTTTGGCATTGATGGCAACATACTATATTATCACACTATACTATTTCTAATACAATATGAAATACAATAGTTGAGATTCATCAAACTACCAATCTTTTTGTTTTGTTAACTGATAAATGTCTGACCATCGGTAAGCTCTATTTTAGCTTAGATTTGATTCTTGCACCTCTTTGTCTTCTGATGTGTTGTGTTATCTCCTTGTGTCAATTTTTCTCCCTTGACTGTTCTTCTCTTTTGATGTCTTTTTCTCTTGTCAGCAATTCTTCCTTTGTATAATCTCTCCATACAATTTCTCTCCCTAAGGATATAATCTCTCCCTGTTAGAGTAATGTGATAATGGATAATTTGATTCTTTTTTTAAGAATGTGATAATATGTATAATCTCTCTCCCTTTGACAACAATGCCAAACAAATATCTTACAAATATCTGACATTAATGTCAAACAAACGTTTCTCTCCATCCATAATATATTCCTTGAATTTCCTTTATCCATTAGCAATACAACAATATGCTTTGGTGCTCAATGATGATATATACATGTCTGTATATAGATGTAGCCTTGAATTTCATCTCTTTGCTTGCATCAACATTAATGATATTCTGATAATATGTATCCTGATGCAACCTTCTAGTCATTTTACTAACTGGTAGACAATGGTTTGACCCCTAGTCTCTTTCTCAAGTACTCAAATGCATCCTTGGGTAGTGACTTGGTGAAGATATCAGCTAATTGCTCTTTGGATTGCACATACTCAAGTGTCACCTCCTTTGCTTGAACTTGTTCTCTCCAATAATGATACTTGATGGCAATGTGTTTAGTCTTAGCATGCATGACTGGATTCTTGGAAATGTTTATTGCACTGGTATTATCACAATAGATAATTACTGGTTCTAGGATCTTCATATGCATACCTTTCATTAACTATTTGATCCATGCAATATTTGAGCAATTTTTAACAGCAGCAACATACTCTGCTTCTGTAGTAGATTGAGAGATGCACCATTGCTTTTTGCTAATCCATGTGACAAGTTTGTCACCCATAAAGAATGATCCTCCAGTTGTGCTCTTCCAGTCATCAAGATTTACAGCCCAATCAGTGTCGATAAACACCTTAAGTTCAAATTTTCCTTCTCTTTTATACCATAATCCATATTCCTCGGTATTCTTCAGATATCTTAAAATTCTTTTCACAGCAGTCATATGTGATTCTCTGGGATTAGCAGAAAATCTTGCAACTATTCCTTCTGCATGTACAATATCTGGTCTAGTGTGTACAACATACATGAGTTCAACAATCATTGATCTATACAAAGTCTGATTTACCTCTGATGTCTTGTTCTCCTTTGTCAACTTACATCTAGTAGCCATCGACATTCCAACTGGTTTGGAATCTTCCATCTTGAATATTTTCAGGACCTCTTTAATGTATATGGACTGTGAATGAAAATACCTTCACATTGTTGCATGATCTATAGACCAAGAAAGAACTTGATCTCTCCAAACATAGACATCTCAAACTCTTTTCTCATCTCATTAGAAAATGATTTTCATAGCATATCATTTCCTCCAAATATGATGTCATCAACAAATATTTCAGCAATCAAAGTGTTAGCATCAATATCTTACTTCAAATAAAGATTACTGTTTTCACTAGTCCTTACAAATCCAATACTTATAAGATAGGAATGAAGTCGTTCATACCAGGCTCTAGGAGCTTGTTTCAATCCATACAAGGCTTTATGAAGTCTACATACCATGTTTCTCTTGTCTGGATCTACAAATAGTTCTGGTTGCTCAATGTATACCTCTTCTTCAAGTATTCCATTTAGGAATGTTGACTTGATATCCATCTGGTATACCTTGAATCCTTTGAATGCAGCATAAGCAAGTATTATTCTTACACCTTCTATCCTAGCAACGAGTGCAAAGGTTTCTCCATAGTCAATACCTTCCTCTTGTGCATACCCCTTGCATACTAGTCTTTCTTTTTTTCTTGTGACTTCTCCATTTTCATTCAACTTGTTCCTGAATATCCATTTAGTACCGATGACATTCTTGTCATTTGGTCTTGGTACAAGTGACCATGTCTTATTTTTCTCAATCTCATCATTCACAACACTTATCCATTCTTCATTATCAAGGGCAACATTGACAAATTTTGGTTCAAACTCACAAATTAAACAAATTTTGTTTAGAGACTTACTTCTTGTTCTTGTACCAGCTTTCTTATCTCCTATGATCTAGATCTCTAGATGGTTCCTTCTTACATATTTGGAAAGAATTGGTTTAGCTCTTTGTCTATCATCTTGATTATCATTTTGTCCTTCATTCTATTCTTCATCACTCTATATATTATTTTGATTATTATCCTGACCGTCAGTATTTTCAACCTGACCGTCGGTTACAACAATCTGTTGCTCTGGAATTAAGCATTGTTGCTCGGGTAGAGTGTTAGGTTCTGTAAGATCTAAATTTGGTTTGTTTGGATCTCCTAGGTAAGATTTGCATAATGAGAATTACATAAAGAAAGAGATCCTAAGTCCAACTTCAATCTATTACACTTAATTATTATGATAAGAAATAAAGGATGTTTGCAAAGAATAATGAGATAAGATACCTATCTCAAGACATAGAAGATCTGGAAATTTTTTTTTTTTTGAAGCCTGTGTTGACTTTCTAGAAAATATGAAGGATGACTTAGAATAGAAATGCCAAGATGAACAAAACCCAGAAATCTTTTTCTGATCTGACATCGTCTTGAGAAAAAGGTTGACCTTCACCCACAAATGTTACCCTTGACCAAATAATCTCAACCCTGACTTGCATTGCCTCGAAAAAGAATCTATTTTCAGATCTTGATATATTGATGAAAAGGGTATCTAGATCTAGTCTTAGATTTATCGTTCTGTACCTGTGAATCCCAAAAATAGCACCTGCAAATATCTAAAAAAGAGGGTTTTGGGGTGGCTATATAGGGTTTTGCCTTAGTCAAACCCCCGTTTTGGTAATCTTCACCTCTACAAATAGCCGAATATAAAAAGTATGTGTGTATATTTCTCGTTTGAAAAGAGTCTTAAATATGCAATATCAAGATCTAATCCTCTAGATTAACAATCCCAACATAACATAGAAATGAGAAAGCAATGCATAGATTTGAATATGATAAAGAAAGCATACCAAGCCCCCAAGGTTAAAGTATTCCTATCAACTCACAATCTATAATTTCTACCCCATGATAATGTCCTTTGAATGCTTGAATGTTGAGAATGGTAGATCTAAAGGGAGGAGAACCTTCTTGCTTCAATGAAGATCTACAATAACTTGTCCATCAAAATGCTTGAAAATGAATGTCATATGTCCTCCTAGCTTGTCCTTCTACATAATCCTCTTGCTTGTTTGCATCATCATTGCATCATGTCATCTCCCAATTTTGTTTTAGCCTCAAATGAAGGCAAAAGAGAGTGTTTATATAGAGATCTCACTATAGGCCTCCTAGGGCAATGCAAGGGACCCAAATTCAAATTTCACCTTTAATCCTTGTCCAATTACAATTACCAACCAAGGAGGGGATATATTAATTCAAATATAAAAGAAAACACTTTCACATCCGAACCTAGGGACCTATTTTAAGTTTTAGACCCCGACAAGCTCCAAATTTGAAAGTTGGGACCAACACCAAACAGAGGTCAAGGTCGACCTCACCCTTGACCTAGGTCAAGGTCGAACTTGACCCTAACCTAGGTCATGGTCGACCTTGACATTGACCTAGGTCAGGGTCGATCTTGACCCTGACCTGAGGTTTCAGGCAGGTCACCAAAAAGTGTTTGTGGGATTCCCAGGTCAGCCGGGGACCTAGGAAGGTGAGGGAATATACCAGGTTGTTAGAAAGAAGGCCTAGAGGCCTAGAGAGAGAAGGATGAGGTCTAGGAGGACCAATACATAGGTCCTACCTAGAGAAAAGAGTCATGGAGAGGGAAACCCAGAAGGATCCATAAGGTCCTAACCCTAATTTCACCTAAACATGTATAATCAAGCACAAATGCATACTAAATGTAAATCTAATATGAAAACATACTAAATGAAGGTTGTAATGCCCCGCCAGGGAACCCGAGAGAGATTAACCTAGAACATGTCACTATGTGTGCTGAATAATTTTTTTTTAAAGTTAACATAAAGAAACATACATTCATGCAGAAGTAATTACCATTTATACACATGTCTTACACTCACATAGATTACACGACTCAAAGGTTCCTTGACGTTGAATTACTTAAAGCAAAACAAAACTAACAATATAAAAAAAGATTTCATCTAACGAAGCATAACAAATACAACTTACATAACCATAATTACAATCCTCATGGATAACCATGAAACCAACATAAACTCACATCCACTGCACATGTCACAGGGTATGTAGTAATCACTCTAAACTACTTAATTACAATTTCCAGATTAGGTATCACATGCGATACACTAATACAAGATTTACAATAATGAAATTACATAATTAATGATGAAGGAACATAAGGAGCTCATCTACAAGAACCATCAAGCACCTAGTACAAGGATGTCAAATCTCAATGGATAAAGAATCACTACCACCCGTCCGTGTGGAACCACAAAGGTCCACCCCACCGTGTTCAGGAGATAACAACAGATACCAATCGGATATCAAAAACCAAGAAGGAATAACCACTAAGCAAGGGATCCTGATAGCTCTCTAATCCGGTGTACTAATCATAATAAAAAGGTAAGACTCACTAATCCAAAGGCAAATGACAACATAGGAAATATAGCATGTGTAAAGGAAGGTGTCATCATGTACGTCTAACCTTTAAGTTCAGCCCCAGTAATCACAATGGATTCTGGCACCTAAGTGACCATACACGGAGCTAATGACCTCTCATACTGACAAGACCACTAACTATGTCAGGTACCTCACAGGGCAACTAAAATCTTCTCAACACCATCTTAGCCTATACTAGCACTCAAGCATTGGTGAGGACACATCTTATTAATCCATTTTAATATCCCCAAATATGTCTTTAGTTATCACTTATTAAGAAACTCCACAATAAGCAATCTAGTAGTCTCTTACGAACACAGAACTTATTGCAAGTCACCCCCTACTACACACCTAGGTAACCTACCCTAGGCTTAGAGATCCTAATAGATCTAGCATAGGTCACAACCCTAGTGTACCCCAAATCAGTATCCCATAGAATAGGAATGGTCCCATAGGTACACTAGCAGATAACAAAATTGAATGGGCCACATGGTCAGTTTAGGGTAATAACATGAACACACACGCCATAGAGTAACAAAAATATAAACACTCCCCCGACCTCTGTTTACATCCTAGGTCAACTAATGCCCCAAAAAGTTACACATATAAGCGAAAGAAACCCATACAAATGCATAGAAATAAAAAAGTCTAGAAAGACAGAAAACTGAACTATAAGCATATTAACACTTACAATTATCCAAATAGGAACATTAATTAAAATACAAATCTAACAACACAATTATTCAATCCAATTTAACTAACATTCCTAACTGCTAGTCCATAGTACCCATATTATAAATCAAATTTAATACTCATAAAATATGTTACTTTCAATTATTCACCATAACTTAATTAAAATTAACAAAAAATATTTAAATAACTCATAATTAACACATATCAATCAAACTTTATCAACAATCAACTATTTACTTTAGCATCTATTAACAACCAAATAAATGTATCTTATTAATTATTAAATCATATATATAAATTAATCAATAAATATGTATGCTAATAATACATATATTAAATTAATAAATATATAAATTAATTAAAAATGAAACTAAATACACATATTAATAAATTTAAAAATTAATTAAAAATTAAACTAAGTATTAGAAAGACCGATATCTTTTTTTTTCCTAAAAAAATATATATAAAACAAACTAATTAAATCAATATCATAATATAATAAAAATTAATTAAAAATGAAAATTGTAAAAGAAAATTTAAAACAACAAATGTGGGGGTGCGGGGGGAGGGGGGGGCGACCCACGCGGTCTTTTCCCCCCACCCAACTCCTCTTCATAGCCGCCATCGCAGGATCCGTCCAGACGGCCCTATAGCATCAGTGTTGTGCGCCAATCATGGCGCGGGGTGGGGAGTGGGGATGGGGTCCCACCCCCCCCNTGGGGTCCCCCCCCCCCCCCCCATCTTCACTTAAATTTTTTTAAAATAAATTCCTTGTTTTTTCAATTCAAATTTTTTTTAAACTATGCATAGATTTCATTCAATTTAATTTTAATATAATTTTTTTTTAAAACTAAATTCAAAAAGGGACTAATTTGGGGAGTAAGGTTTTTCTTTAATCATTTGCTAAATTCTTCCATTTTCTGGATAAATTCTTTTTAATTCACGAGTCTGTATCTTTTACAGAGAGTTGATTTTTATCAACTCATTTAATATTTTAATAAGAAAATACAAGGAGCTAATTTATTTTATTTTTTCTATAGTTAGGACTATAGAGGGGGTTTAAATTTTTTATTTCTAGGAGAATTATAGGAGATCTACTCATGAAATTTTGACAGCATAACTATAATATGCTAAGAAATACATAATCATGAAAATGATAGATCCACACTTCTAATAAACCTCTAAAAACAACGAAACACATGCAAACCATAAATTTAATTTTCTCTATAGTATAAACTATACAAAGGATTAATTTTTTTTATTTTCTAAGAGATCTAGAGAAAATTTCTTCCCGAAATTTTGATAGCATAACCCTACGATGCTAAGAATACATAGAATGAAAGAAATTTAGATCTAGCGTTTTAATAAATACTTGAAAATGTATAACCAAGAATTAAGCCATTTAAAAGCCAAAATAGCAACCATGCACTAAATCAACAATGAAAACCTCAAATCTACAAAATTGAAACCATACATGGAAAATGAAACCTACCTTGATTCCAATGCAAGAAATGAAATAATGTAGCTTGGAAGATGAAAGAAAATATGAAAACCCTTCAAGTATAATTCAACCACAAATCTGGCAACTATAAAGATCCGAGCACACACACACACAAGCAAAAGAAAATCCTGAAATCCTCAAAGCAACAAGGATCCACAACAATCCACAATCCTTCAAAACCCCAAAATCACCAAGAGCTCTCCCAAATCTCAAAAACCTGTTATGAGAGAATGAATGACCAATTCCCCCTAAAGAGATTCAAATTGCCCTAAACATGCAAAGGTTGATGACAACTCCATAGTCAATCCCTAAAAAGACTCAACTTGAAAATTGAAAGTAAATCCAAATTAAATAAATAAAATATGCTTTATTGCCACAACTCAACTTTGACTCCTAAATACAAGTTGAGATATTTCAATTTGAAAATACTTTTTTCAGCACATTCATGCACATGTAATAAATAAAATATTTAATTAAATAGATTAAATATTTATGTCACAATAATACATGCAACCAAATATCTAATTATTTAATTAATCATATAAGCACATTTACTATAGTTTTTAATTAAAGGTTTAATTAAATCAAAATATTCAAATATTTCAATTTAATTAATTATTTAAAATAAACTTTGAATATAATTAAATAATTAATTCAACTATAATCCATTAAATCATAGAATATGGAAAACCACTCAATAATCCCAAAAATCACCTGAAAGCATAATCAAGAAAAACACACACATACTCAGGAGAAAGGGTATTCGAATTCTGTCAACCTATACAAATCTGGATAGGGTAGTCATACTGAAACTCATCCAACATTAGGATGATTAGGCTTAGGTTAGGGTTTTGGATTTGTATGTTACCTCCCCTCTTTACCATTGAGGTGAATATTTATGGACACGCTCACTCCTGACAATTCAGGGAAGATGGTGCCCTATACCTGCAATCCTATCATCAAAGAACACACATGTACATACATAATATAATATCACAACCAATGATAGGGATCAGTCGAATGTGTGGATCTCGCCGAAGCAAGTTACTACGTCTCCGTCCTCTACCACAACAACATGCAAGCAGATACATAGACATGATAACCATACACATGCAAGTATGGGGTAAGTACAACATAATCAAAACATAAATCATCACATCATGATAATATCCATAATATCATAATCAAAAGTCACCATCAACTGGAAGAATAGTATCTCTCATGAAAGTAGCCTAAAAGAATTCGACCAATCAACTAAAACCAATGCCTAAAAGAGTACGACATCACAAACTAAAAATCAAAACATGAGTGGGTATTACATTTACCCCCCTAGGATTAGGCTTACTCCTGGAAGGCAGTAAACAAGTAGGGATATAAGCCCTGTAATCTAGCTGCATCCTCCCAAGTCGCTGAAGACTCATCATTTGGGTCTCATTGGACCCTTACCTTCTCTATGGTGCAATCCCTGAGGGTCACACCCCGCTGCTCTAGAATATGTATTGGCACGAAAGCTAGCTACCCATCCTTGACCTGTAATGCATTCCAATCAAGTACATGCATAATGTTATGTATATATCTCCTAAGAACTAAAACATGGAAAATATCATGGATGTGCGAAAGGCTAGGTAGCAAAGCAAGTTGATAAGAAACTTGTCCTATCCTCTCTAGGATCTCAAATGGTCCCAAAAAATGAGGTGCCAACTTTGAACCCTTTCCATAACAAATCAGACTCTTCCGTGGGCCCACTATTAGGAACACTCTATCTCTAAATATGAACTGCCTATCCACCCTATGAGCATATGCATACTTCTTCTGTCTATCTTGTCCAGTCACCAAAATCTCACGAATCCTGACTACCTACTGCTCCATGTCACGAAGCATCTCAGGACCAAGAAGAATACAGTCCTCCAATCTATCCAAGCTCAAAGGTGTATGGAAAGGATGGCCATACAACACCTGAAAAGGTACTATGCCAATGGAATCGTGATATCCATTATTATACGCAAACTCCACTAGGTACAAGTAGTCCTCCCAGTGAGTCTGTCTATCCATGACATACATCCTCAACATGTCCTCCAGCACCTGGTTCACCCTCTCCATCTGTCCATCAGTCTCAGGATGATATGTTGAACTAAAATTTAGCCAAGCACCTAAATCATGCTTTAAAGATGTCCAAAAGGCTGAGGTAAAAACATGATCTCGATCCGATTTAATACGGAGTGGAATACCATGAAGTCTCACAATGTCCTACGCGAAGACTCAGGCTATAGAAGCTACCATGTAAGATGATCTCATCGCTGAGAAATGAGCCACCTTGGTTATCAAATCAACGGTCACCATGATAGCATTGTGTCTACGAGGAGTCATAGGCAATCCAACTATGAAATCCATAGATATAATGTCCCACTTCCATGATAAAATGAGATTAGGCTGAAGAAGCCCTGCTAGATGCTGGTGATCTACCTTGATCCTCTGACACTCTAAACATCTAGCCACAAAGTCTGCAATCTCCGTCTTCATACTAACCCAAAGATAGAGGTGTCAAAGATCTATGTGCATCTTCTTAACACCCAGATGTGCCAAATAGGGTGCACGATGAGCCTCAGATAACACTAATGTATGCAAATCATCCAATGGTGGTACATATATTTGACCCATATGACATAGAAGACCATCTGTATCCAAAACATATCCAGAGAATCTGCCCTCTAATGGTCTCCCTGACTCTATCTCAGCTTTCACCTCCTGATACAAGGTATCTCTAGGAAGTGACTGGAGTATCTTACTCCTCAAGTCCATGCTAAGAGTCAATGCAAGAACGGCCTGTCGCTTGCGACTCAATGCATCTGCAACCACGTTTCCCTTTCCCTCAATATGGTTTATTTCAAATTCATATTGGCAAAGGAATTCCATCCACCTTCTCTATCTAGAATTTAGATTTGGCTAGGTAAAGATATATTGAAGGCTACGATGATCGCTATGAAGCTAAAATCGATGTCCCAAAAGAAAATGTCTCCATCATACCAAAGCATGGACAACCGCATCTAGCTCTAAATCATGAGTAGGGTAGTTAATCTGATGATCCTTTTGTTTGTGAGACTCATAGGCAATCATTTTCCCATCCTGCATGAGAACTGCTCCAATACCCTCTAAAGATGTATCAGTGCATACAACAAAATCTCCCACCGGATCAGGCATAGCTAGGTTAGGTGCACTGGTCAAACACACCTTGAGACTCTGAAAAAGCCTCCTCACACTTCTCTATCCATACAAACTTCTTTCCTTTCCACTGAAGAGAAGTAATAGGATGTGCCACCCTAGAGAATTTCTTCATGAACCTGTGGTAGTAACTCGCAAGACCCATAAAACTGTACACCTCAGACACATTAATGGGTGTTGGCCACTCCACAATAGCCTAAACCTACAAAGGATCTACTTAGATACCTTCTCCAAAAATGACATGACCAAGGTATTGAACATCAGTTTGGAAGAAATCACACTTAGCCAAATTGGCATAAAGTTGATTCTTCCTAAGGCACTCCAGAACCTGCCGAAGATGCTCTTCATGCTCCTCCATGGATCTAGAGTAAATAAATATATCATCCAGGAAGACGAGCACAAAGCGATCTAGGTACTCTCGAAACACCCCATTCATCAAACACATGAACACTGATGGAGCATTCGTCAACCCAAATGGAACCACTGTGAACTCATAATGTCCATAGTGTGTACAAAATGTCATCTTGTAGATACCAGCATCCTCAATCCGTAACTGGTGGTATCTTGACTTCAGATCAATCTTAAATAACACCTTGGCTCCCTTGATCTAATCAAACAAGTCATCCATGCATGGAAATGGGTACCTATTTTTGACCGTTACCTTGTTCAACTATCTATAGTCGATACACAAGCGTAAGGATCCATCCTTCTTCTTCATGAAGAGGACAGGTGCACCCCAAGGAGAAACACTAGGGTGGATGCTCCCCTTTTCCAACAACTCCTCTAACCGCAGCTTCAGCTCACTCAACTCATGAGTAGCCATATGATATGGTGCTCTAGATATAGGCTCTACACCTGGCACAAGCTCTATGTGAAAGTCTATGTCATGCTTCGGTGGCTTAGCTAGAATCTCATCAGGAAATACATCAATGAACTCCTGTAGTATGGGATGATACAAAGCGTTGACTTCTCTTTCCATATCTTCTATCTCGTACATAGATACTGCATACATCTAAAAACCCTTTCACATACATCACTTTAGCTGCATAGCGGATGTCATGTGAAGGGATATGGGTCGAGGAATCCCCACAATGTGACACTCCTTGCCAACATCATCCTTGCCAAGAATGATCTTCTCTCTAGAATTGATCTTAGCTCCATGAGCTCCCAACCAGTCCATTCCCAAGACAACCCCATATGACCCCAAAGGAATCACACGTAGGTCAACCAAGGTAATGAAATCCCCTAGGTTCAATTCAAAACCTTGAACCAAGGAATCTGTAGTTACCCTAGCCCCTGAGGCTAGCTCCACTTTCCAACCTAATTCTTGCTTTGCAGCCACTAGCCCACAACGCTCAACAAGGAAAGGTGAAATAAATGAGTCGGTCACCCCTGAATCAAACAAAATAGAAATGGAAGTACCTCGGATAGTACCTGAAGTCTCAATGATTGTGCCCTGATGCTCTACCTGCCTCTGATCAAGAGATGCAAACACTCTATGTGAACCTCCTCCTACAGTAGGCTCTAAGGCTACTGGCCTCTGTGTAGAAAATTATGGTGCTCTATGTGAACAATTCACCACTATGTGGCCAAACTGACCACAGGTGAAACACCACGTGCCTATAAAATTGCCTCTCCCATTGGAGGGTGCACTAGACTGCTGGACACTCCCTCGACTCGCACTTGGCTATGCGCTTTGTGCTGACTGAACTATCTGTTTGTGCTTGTTAGCATAAAAATGCCTGATGCGCTGACGGTTACAAAATTTCTTATATGAAAAATGACCACTATGACCCTGTGAGAGTTACCTACTCTATTGGTTTACATGATCCCGTTCAACCAACATAGCCTTATAAACTGCATCCCTAAAATCTTGGGATTGGAAGGCTCAAACTCCTCCATCAATGAGGTCATTAAGCTCTCTAACAAGGTGTTGAATCTTCACAACCTGATCTTGATCAAGGCTCCCAGTAACGACTCTAGAATCAACACACTCCATACCCGAAGAAAGAAAAGGAACCAAACAACTCATAACTAAAACCAAAACCAAATAGCATAAAAGAAATCAAATAATCACAAAGCAATGGTTTTAAATACATCAGAGTTTTATGTCTACATTTAAGTTTACACTTAATGTTTCAAGTTTAAGCTAGATACAACCTAATGAGCGTACACTTCCTAGAGTTCCCAGTTTAGAAACTAGAGCTCTGATACCAAATGTAATGCCCCGCTAGGGAACCCAAGAGAGATTAACCTAGAACATGTCACTATGTGTGCTGAATAATTTTTTTATTAAAGTTAACATAAAGAAACATACATTCATGCGGAAGTAATTACCATGTATACACATGTCTTACACTCACATAGATTACATGACTCAAGGGTTCCTTGACATTGAATTACTTAAAGCAAAACACAACTAACAATATAACAAAAGATTCCATCTGATTAAGCATAACAAATACAACCTACATAAGCATAATTACAATCCTCATGGATAACCATGAAACCAACCTAAACTCACATCCACTGCACATGTCGCAGGGTATGTAGTAATCACTCTAAACTACTTAATTACAATTTCTAGATTAGGTATCACATGCGATACACTAATACAAGATTTACAATAATGAAATTACATAATTAATGATGAAGGAACATAAGGAGTTCATCTGCAAGAACCATCAAGCACCTGGTACAAGGACGTCGAATCTCAATGGATAAAGAATCACTACCACCTATCCATGTGGAACCACAAAGGTCCACCCCACCGTGCTGAGGAGATAACAACATATGCCAATCGGATATCCAAAACCAAGAAGGAATAACCACTAAGCAAGGGATCTTGATAGCTCTCTAATCCGGTGTACTAATCATCATAAAAAGGTAAGACTCACTAATCCAAAGGCAACTGACAATGTAGGAAATCTAGCATGTGTAAAGAAAGGTGTCATCATGTACGTCTAACCCTTAAGTTCAGCCCCGATAATCACACTAGATTCTGGCACCTGAGTGACCATACACAGAGCTAATGACCTCTCATACTGACAAGAACACTAACTATGTTAGGTACCTTGTAGGGCAACTAACATCTTCTCAACACCATCTTAGCCTATACTAGCACTCAAGCATGGGTGAGGACACAGATTATTAATCCATTTTAATATCCCCAAATATGTCTTTAGTTATAACTTATTAAGAAACTCCACAATAAGAAATCCAGTACTCTCTTACGGACACAAAACTTATTGCAAGCCACCCCCTACTACACACCTAGGTAACCTACCCTAGGCTCAGAGATCCTAACAGATCTAGCATAGGTCACAACCCTAGTGTACCCCAAATCAATATCCCATACAACAGGAACAGTCACATAGGTACACTAGTAGATAACAAAATCGAATGGGCCACATGGTCATTTTAGGGTAATAACATGAACACACATGCCATAGAGTAACAAAAATATAAACACTCCTCCCAGCCTCTGTTTACATCCTAGCTCAACTAATGCCCCCAAAAGTTACACATATAAGCGAAAGAAACCCATATGAAAGCATAGAAATAAAAATGTCTAGAAAGACAGAAAAATGAACTATAAGCATATTAACACTTACAGTTATCTAAATAGGAACATTAATTAAAATACAAATCTAACAACACAATTATCCAATCCAATTTAACTAACATTCCCAACTGCTAGTCCGTAGTACCCATATTATAAATCAACTTTAAAATTCATAAAATAGGTTACTTTCAATTATTCACCATAACTTAATTAAAATTAACAACAAATATTTAAATAACTCATAATTAACACATATTAATCAAACTTTATCAACAATCAACTATTTACTTAAGCATCTATTAACAACCAAATAAATGTATCTATTTAATTATTAAATAATATATATAAATTAAGCAATAAATATGTATACTAATAATACATATATTAAATTAATAAATATATAAATTAATTAAAAATGAAACTAAATACACATAATAATAAATTAATAAATTAATTAAAAATGAAACTAAATACACATATTAATAAATTTATAAATTAATCAAAAATTAAACTAAGTATTAAAAAGACCAATATCTTTTTTTTTTCCTAAAAAAATATATAAAACAAACTAATTAAATCGATATCATAATATAATAAAACTTAATTAAAAATGAAAAATTTCAAAGAAAATTTAAAACAACAAACGTGGGGGGGACCCATGCGGTCTTTTCCCCCCACCCAACTCCTTTTCATAGCCGCCAGTGCAGGATGCGTCCGGACGGTCCTGCAGCGTTAGTGCTGCGCGCCAATCATGGCGCGGAGTGGGGAGTGGGAATGGGGTCCCACCCCGCCCATCTTCACTTAAATTTTTTTAAAATAAATTCCTTTTTTTCTCAATTCAATTTTTTTTTAAACTATGCATAAATTTTGTTCAATTTAATTTTAATTTAATTTTTTTTTAAAACTAAATCCGAAAATAGATTAATTAGGGAGAAAGGTTTTTCTTTTGTCTTTTATTAAATTCTTCCTTTTTTTGGGTAAATTCTTTTTAATTCACTAGTCTGTATCTTTTATAGAGAGTTGATTTTTTTCAACTCATTTAATTTTTTAATAAGCAAATACAAGGAGCTCATTTATTTCAATTTTTCTATAGTTAGGACTATAGAGGGGGTTTAATTTTTTTATTTCTAGGAGAATTATAAGATATCTACTCATGAAATTTTGACAACATAACTATAATATGCTGAGAAATACATAATCATGAAAATGATAGATCCAAGCTTGTAATAAACCTTTGAAAATAATGAAACACAAGAAAACCATAAATTTAATTTTCTCTATAGTATAAACTATACAAAGGATTACTTTTTTGTTTTCTAAGAGATCTAGACATAATTTCTTCCTGAAATTTTGACAGCATAACCCTACGATGCTAAGAATACATAGAATGAAAGAAATTTAGATCTAGGGTTTTAATAAACACCTGAAAATGTATAAACAAGAATTAAGCCATTTAAAAGCCAAAATAGCAACCATGCACTAAATCAACAATGAAAACCTCAGATCTACAAAATTGAAACCATACATGGCAAATGAAACCTACCTTGATTCCAATGCAAGAAACGAAAGAATGTAGCTTGGAAGATGAAAGAAAATATGAAAAACCTTCAAGCACAATTCAACCACAAATCTGGCAACTATAAAGATCCGAGCACACACACACAAGCAAGAGAAAATCCTGAAATCCTCAAAGTAACAAGGATCCACAATAATCCACAATCCTTCAAAACCACAAAATCACCAAGAGCTCTCCCAAATCTCAAAAACCTGTTATGAGAGAATGAATGACCAATTCCCCCTAAAGAGATTCAAATTCCCCTAAATATGCAAAGGTTGATGACAACTCCCAAGTCAATCCCTAAAAAGACTCAACATGAAAATTGAAATTAAATCCAAATTAAATAAATAATATATGCTTTATTGCCACAACTCAACTTTGACTCCTAATTACAAGTTGAGATATTTGAATTTGAAAATACTTTTTCAACACATTCATGCACATGTAATTAATAAAATATTTAATTAAATATATTAAATATGTATGTCACAATAATACATGCAACCAAATATCTAATTATTTAATTAATCATATAAGCACATTTACTATAGTTTTTAATTAAAGGTTTAATTAAATCAAAATATTCAAATATTTTAATTTAATTAATTATTTAAAATAAACTTTGGATATAATTAAATAATTAACTCAACTATAATCCATTAAATCATAGAATATGGAAAATCACTCAATAATCCCAAAAGTCACCTGAAAGCATAATCAAGCAAAACACACACATACTCAGGAGAAAGGGTATTCAAATTTTGTCAACCTAGACAAATTCAGATAGAGTAGTCATACTGAAACTCATCCAACATTAGGAAGATTAGGCTTATGTTAGGGTTTTGGATCTGTACGTTACCTCCCCTCTTTACCATTGAGATGAATATTTATGGGCATGCTCACTACTGCCAATTCAGGGAAGACGATGCCCTGTACCTACAATTCTGTCATCAAAGAACATGCATGTACATACATAATATAATATCACAACCAATGATAGGGATCGGTAGAACATGTGGACCTCTCCAAAGCAAGTAACTACGTCTCCGTCCTCTACCACAACAACATGCAAGCAGATACATAGACATGATAACCATACACATGCAAGTATGGGGTAAGTACAACATAATCAAAACATAAATCATCACATCATGATAATATCCATATCATCATAATCAAAAGTCACCATCAACTGAAAGAATAGTATCTCTCATGAAAGTAGCCTAAAAGAATTCGGCCAATCAACTGAAACCAATGCCTAAAATAGTACGACATCACAAAATAAAAATCAAAACATGAGTGGGTATTACATCCACCCCCCTAGGATTATGCTTACTCTTAGAAGCCCATAAACAAGTAGGGGTATAAACCCCGTAATCTAGCTGCATCCTCCCAATTCGCTGAAGACTCATCATTTGGGTCCCATTTGACCCTTACCTTCTCTATGGTGCGATCCCTGAGGGTCACACCCTGCTGCTCCAGAATACATATTGGCTCCAAAGCCAGCTGCCCATCCTTGACTTGTAATGCATTCTAATCAAGTACATGCATAATTTCAGGTATATATCTCCTAAGAACTAAAACATGGAAAACATCGTGGATGCGCGAAAGGCTAGGTGGCAAAGCAATTGGATAAAAATCTAGTCCTATCCTCTCTAGGATCTCAAACGGTCCAAAAAAATGAGGTGCCAACTTTGAACCCTTTCCATAATGGATCAGACTCTTCCATGGGTGCACTCTCAAGAACACTCTATCTCCAACTACGAACTACCTATCCACCCTGTGAGCATCTACATACTTCTTTTGACTATCCTCTGCAGTCACCAAAAGCTCATGAATCCTCACTACTTGCTTCTCCATGTCACAAAGCATCTCATAACCAAGAAGAATACGGTCCTCCAATCTATCCCAGCTCAAAGGTGTATGGAAAGGATGGCCATACAACACCTAAAAAGGTTCCATGCCAATGGAACTGTGATATCCATTATTATACGTAAACTCCACTAGGTTAAAGTAGTCCTTCTAGTTTGTCTATCTGTCCATGACATACATCCTCAACATGTCCTCCAGAAGCTAGTTCACCTGCTCCATCTATCCATCAGTCTCAGGATGATACGCTAAACTAAAATTTAGCTGAGCACCTAAATCGTGTTGTAAAGATGTCTAAAAGGTTGAGGTAAAAACAAGATCTTGAGTCGATATAATATAGAGAGGAATGCCATGAAGTCTCACAATGTCCTCCATGAAGACTCAGGCTATAGAAGATGTTGTGTAAGATGATCTCATCAGTGAGAAATGAGCCACCTTGGTTATTTGATCAATGGTCACCATGATAGCATTGTGTCTGCAAGGAGTCATAGGAAATCCAACTATGAAATCCATAGATATAATGTCCCACTTCCATGATGGAATGAAATTAGGCTGAAGAAGCCCTACTGGATGCTAGTAATTCACTTTGACCCTCTGACACTCTAAACATCTAGCCACAAAGTCTGCAATCTCCCTCTTCATACCAGCCCAAAGATAGAGCTGCCGAAGATCTGCGTGCATCTTCTTGACACTCGGATGTGCTAAATAGGGTACACAATGAGCCTCAGATAACACTAATGTATGCAAATCATCCAATGGTGGTACAAAGATCTAGCCCATATGATGCAGAAGACCATCTGTCTCCAAAACATATCCAGAGAATCTTCCCTCTAATGGTTTCCCTAACTCTATCTCAGCTTTCACCTCCTGATACAAGGTATCTCTAGGAAGTGACTGGAGTATCTTACTCCACATGTCCACGCTAAGAGTCAATGCAAGAATGGCCTGTTGCTTGTGACTCAATGCATCTGCAACCATGTTTTCCTTGCCCTGAATATACTTTATTTCAACATCATATTCACAAATGAATTCCATCCACGTTCTCTTTCTAGCATTCAAATTAGGCTGGGTAAAGATATGCTAAAGGCTACGATGATCGCTATGAAGCTCAAATCGGTGTCCCAAAATAAAATATCTCCATCGTACCAAAGCATGGTCAACTGCAACTAGCTCTAGATTTTGAGTAGGGTAGTTAAGCTCATGATCCTTGAGTTTGTGAGACTCATAGGCAATCACTCGCCCATCCTACATGAGAACTGCTCCAATACCCTCTATAGATGTATTGGTGCATACAACAAAATCTCCCACTGGATTAGGCATAGCTAGGTTAGGTGCACTGGTCAAACACACCTTAAGAGTCTGAAAAGCCTCCTCACACTTCTCTGTCCATACAAACTTCTTCCCTTTCCCCTGAAGAGAATTAATAGGATGTGCCACACTAGAGAAGTTCTTCATGCACCTGTGGTAGTAACCCGCAAGACCCATGAAACTTTGTTCCTCAGACACATTAATGGGTGTTGGCCACTCCACAATAGCCTAAATCTTTGAAGGATCTACTGAGATACCTTCTCCAAAAATGACATGACCAAGGTACTGAACCTTAGTCTGGAAGAAATCACACTTAGCCAGATTGGCATAAAGTTGATTCTTCCTAAGGCACTCCAGAACCTGCCGAAGATTCTCTTCATGCTCCTCCATGGATCTAGAGTAAATCA
This sequence comes from Thuja plicata, assembly GCA_018584345.1. Lineage (NCBI taxonomy): Eukaryota > Viridiplantae > Streptophyta > Pinopsida > Cupressales > Cupressaceae > Thuja > Thuja plicata. Next base: position 108,263 of record MU225937.1, read on the forward strand.
ATATATCATCCCGGAAGATGAGCACAAAGCAATTTAGGTACTCTCAAAACACTCCATTAATCAAACACATGAACACCGATGGAGCATTCGTCAACCCAATTGGAACCCCTATGAACTCATAATGTCCATAGCATGTACATAATTCTATCTTGTGGATATCAACATCCTCAATCCATAACTGGTGGTATGTTGACTTCAGATCAATGTTAGAGAACACCTTGGCTCCCTTGATCTGATCAAACAATTCATCAATGCATGGCAATGGGTAGGTTTTTTTACCGTTACCTTGTTCAATTGTCTATAGTTGATACACAAGCATAAGGATCCATCCTTCTTCTTCATGAAGCCGACAGGTGCACCCCAAGGAGAAACACTAGGGTGGATGCTCCCCTTTTGCAATAGCTCCTTTGACTGCAGCTTTAGGTCACTCAACTTGTGAGTAGTCATATGATATCGTGCTCTAGATATAGGCTCTGCACCTGGCAGAAGCTCTATGCGGAAGTCTATGTCACGCTTCTATGGCATAGCTGGAATCTCATTAGGAAATACATCAATGAAATCCTATACGATGGGATGATTTAAAGCCTTGACTTCACTTTCCATACCGTCTATCTCCTACATAGATATTGCATACATCTAACAACCCTTGAACACATACATCACTTCAGTTGCATAGTGGATATCATGCGAAGGGATATGGGTCGAGGAATCCCTACAATGCGACACTCCTTGCCAGCATCATCCTTGCAAAGAATGATCTTCTCTTTACAATTGATGTTAGCTCCATGAGCTCCCAACCATTCCATTCCCAAGACAACCCCATATGACCCCAAAGGAATCACACGTAAGTCAACCAAGGTAATGAAGTCCCTTAGGTTCAGTTCACAACCTTGAACCAAGGAATCTGTAGTCACCCTAGCCCCTAAGGCTAGCTCCATTTGCCAACCTAATGCTTTCTTTGCAGCCACTAGCCCACAACACTCAACAAGAAAAGGTGAAATAAATGAGTTGATCGCTCGTAAATCAAATAGAATAGAAATGGAAGTACCCCAGATAGTACCTAAAGTCTTAATGACTGTGCCCTGATGCTTTGCCTACCTCTGATCAAGATCTGCAAACACTCTATGTGAACCTCATCCTACAGTAGGCTTTGAGGCCGCTGGCCTTTGTGTAGAAAACTGTGGTGCTCTCTATGGACAATTCACCGCAATGTGGCCAAACTGACCAAAGGTGAAACACCCTGTGCCTCTAAAATTGCCTCTCCCATTGGAGGGCACACTAGACTGCTGGACACTCCCTCGACTTGCACTAGGCTATGCACTCTATGCTGACTGAACTATCTGTTTGTGCTTGTTAGCATAAAAATTCCTAATGCGCTGATGGTTAATAAATTTCTTATATGAAAAATGACAACTAAGACCCTGAGAGAGTTCCTACTCTATTGGTTTACATGATTCTATTCAACCAACACAGCCTTATAAACTGCATCCCTAAAATCTTGGGATTGGAAGGCTCAAACTCCTCCATCAATGAGGTCATTAAGCTCTCTGACAAGGTGTTGAATCTTCACAACCTAATCTTGATCAAGGCTCCCAGTAATGACTCTAGACTCAACACACTTTATACTTGAAGTAACCAAAGGAACCAAACAACTCATAAATAAAGCCAAAACCAAATAGCATAAAAGAAATCAAATAATCACAAAGCAATCGTTTTAAATACATTAGAGTTTTATGTCTACATTTAAGTTTAATTTTAAAGTTTAAGCTAGACACAACCTAATGATAATACACTTCATAGAGTTCCTAGTGTGGAAACTAGAGCTCTGATACCAAATGTAACGCCCTGCCAGGGAACCCAAGAGAGATTAACCTAGAACATGTCACTATGTGTGCTGAATAATTTTTTTTGAAAAGTTAACATAAAGAAACATACATTCATGTGCAAGCAATTACCACTTATACACATGTCTTACACTCACATAGATTATATGAGTCAAAGGTTTCTTGACGTTGAATTACTTAAAGAAAAACACAACTAACAATATAACAAAAGATTCCATCTGATTAAGCATAACAAATACAACCTACATAACCATAATTACAATCCTCAAGGATAACCATGAAACCAACATAAACTCACATCCATTGCACATGTTGTAGGGTATGTAGTAATCACTCTAAACTACTTAATTACAATTTCTAGATTAGGTATCACATGCGATACACTAATACAAGATTTACAATAATGAAATTAAATAATTAATGATGAAGGAACATAAGGAGCTCATCTGCAAGAACCATCAAGCACCTGGTACAAGGACATCGAATCTCAATGAATAAATAATCAGTACCACCCGTCCGTGTGGAACCACAAAGGTCCACCCCACCATGCTAGGGAGATAACAACAGATCCCAATCGGATATCCAAAACCAAGAACGAATAACCACTAAGCAAGGGATCCTAATAGCTCTCTAATCTGGTGTACTAATCATCATAAAAAGGTAAGACTCACTAATCTAGAGGCAACTAACAATGTAGGAAATCTAGCATGTGTAAAGGAAGGTGTCATCATCTACGTCTAACCCTTAAGTTCAGCCCCGGTAATCACATTGGATTCTGGCACCTAAGTGACCATACACGGAGCTAATGACCTCTCATACTGACAAGACCACTAACTATGTCAGGTACCTCGCAGGGCAACTAACATCTTCTCAACACCATCTTAGCCTATACTAGCACTCAAGCATGGGTGAGGACAAATCTTATTAATCCATTTTAATATCCCCAAATATGTCTTTAGTTATCACTTATTAAGAAACTCCACAATAAGCAATCCAGTAGTCTCTTACGGACACAGAACTTATTGCAAGCCACCCCCTACTACATACCTAGGTAACCTACCCTAGGCTTAGAGATCCTAACAGATCTAGCATAGGTCACAACTCTAGTGTACCCCAAATCAGTATCCCGTACAATAGGAACGGTCCCATAGGTACACTAGCAGATAACAAAATCGAATGGGCCACATGGTCAGTTTAGGGTAATAACATGAACACACACGCCATAGAGTAACAAAAATATAAACACTCCTCCCGACCTCTGTTTACATCCTAGGTCAACTAATGCCCCCAAAAGTTACACATATAAGCGAAAGAAACCCATACGAATGCATAGAAATAAAAATGTCTAGAAAGACAAAAAAATGAACTATAAGCAGATTAACACTTACAGTTTTCCAAATAGGAACATTAATTAAAATACAAATCTAACAACACAATTATCCAATCCAATTTAACTAACATTCCTAACTGCTAGTCCATAATACCCATATTATAAATCAACTTTAAAATTCATAAAATAGGTTACTTTCAATTATTCACCATAACTTAATTAAAACTAACACCAAATATTTAAATAACTCATAATTAACACATATTAATCAAACTTTATCAACAATCAACTATTTACTTAAGCATCTATTAACAACCAAATAAATGTATCTAATTAATTATTAAATCATATATATAAATTAATCAATAAATATGTATACTAATAATACATATATTAAATTAATAAATATATAAATTAATTAAAAATGAAACTAAATACACATATTAATAAATTTATAAATTAATTAAAAATTAAACTAAGTATTAAAAAGACAGGACTTATGGTCCCGGGCAAGGCTGGAGGTTTTCTCAACCCTGCTCTTTCCTACCAGCACCTGTAGTGAGCGGGGTCACATTGTAAAATAATTATTTATATTAATAAAAAATTTTGCAGGGCTTCGGCCTTTTACCGATCAAAAAAAAAAACTGATATCTTTTTTTTTCCTAAAAAAATATATAAAACAAACTAATTAAATTGATATCATAATATAATAAAAATAAATTAAAAACAAAAAAATTTAAAAGAAAATTTAAAATAGCAAATGTGGGGGGGGGGAGGGCGACCCACGCAACCTTTCCCCCCACCCAACTCCTTTTCATAGCCGCCAGCGCAGGATGCGTCCGAACGGTCCTACAACGTCAGTGCTGCACGCCAATCATGACATGGGGTGGGGAGTGGGGATGGGGTCCCACACCCACCCCCCCCCCCATCGTCACTTAAATTTTTTTAAAATAAATTCCTTATTTTTTTCAATTCATTTTTTTTTAAAACTATGCATAAATTTCGTTCAATTTACTATTTTTTAAAACTAAATCCGAAAACGGACTAATTAGGGGAGAAGGGTTTTTCTTTTGTCTTTTGCTAAATTCTTCCTTTTTCTGGGTAAATTCTTTTTAATTCACCAGTCTGTATCTTTTACAGAGAGTTGATTTTTTTCAACTCATTTAATTTTTTAATAAGCAAATACAAGGATCTCATTTATTTTAATTTTTCTATAGTTAGGACTATAGAGGGGGTTTAATTTTTTAATTTCTAGGAGAATTATAGGAGATCTACTCACAAAATTTTGACAGCATAACTATAATATGCTAAGAAATACATAATCATGAAAATGATAGATCCAATCTTGTAATAAACCTCTGAAAAAAAAAAACACAAGCAAACCATAAATTTAATTTTCTCTATAGTATAAACTATACAAAGGATTAATTTTTCATTTTCTAAGAGATCTAGAGAGAATTTCTTCCCGAAATTTTGACACCATAACCCTACGATGCTAAGAATACATAGAATGAAAGAAATTCAGATCTAGGGTTTTAATAAACACCTAAAAATGTATAAACAAGAATTAAGCCATTTAAAAGCCAAAATAGCAACCATGCACTAAATCAACAATGAAAACCTTAGATCTACAAATTTGAAACCATACAAGAAACGGAAGAATGTAGCTTGGAAGATGAAAGAAAATTTGAAAACCCTTCAAGCACAATTCAATGATAGATCTAGCAACTATGAAGATTCGAGGACACACACACAAGCAAGAGAAAATTCAGAAATCCTCAAAGCAACAAGGATCCACAACAATCTATAATCCATCAAAATCCCAAAATCACCAAGAGCTCTCCCAAATCTCAAAAACCTGTTATGAGAGAATGAATGACCAATTCCCCCTAAAGAGATTCAAATTCCCCTAAACATGCAAAGGTTGATGACCACTCCCAAGTCAATCCCTAAAAAGACTCAACTTGAAAATTGAAAGTAAATCCAAATTAAATAAATAAAATATCCTTTATTGCCACAACTCAACTTTGACTCCTAATTACAAGTTGAGATATTTGAATTTGAAAATACTTTTTCAATACATTCATGCACATGTAGTTAATAAAATATTTAATTAAATAGATTAAATATTTATGTCACAATAATACATACAACCAAATATCTAATTATTTAATTAATTATATAAGCACATTTACTATAGTTTTCAATTAAATATTTAATTAAATCAAAATATTCAAATATTTCAATTTAATTAATTATTTAAAATAAACTTAGGATATAATTAAATAATTAA
>MU225937.1:113812-125004 GCA_018584345.1 Thuja plicata
ATGATTAGGCTTAGGTTAGGGTTTTGGATCTGTATGTTACCTCCCCTCTTTACCATTGAGATGAATATTTATGGGCACACTCACTCCTACCAATTCAGGGAAGATGATGCCCTGTACCTACAATCCTATCATCAAAGAACATGCATGTACATACATAATATAATATCGCAACTAATGATAGGGATCAGTTGAATGTGTGGATCTCACTGAAGCAAGTAACTACGTCTCTGTCCTCTACCACAACAACATGCAAGAAGATACATAGACATGATAACCATACACATGCAAGTATGGGGTAAGTACAACATAATCAAAACATAAATCATCACATCATGATAATATCCATAACATCATAATCAAAAGTCACCATCAACTGAAAGAATAGTAGCTCTCATGAAAGTAGCCTAAAAGAATTCGGCCAATCAACTGAAACCAATGCCTAAAAGAGTACGACATCACAAACTAAAAATCAAAACATGAGTGGGTATTACAAAGGTGCTAAACCTACCAAAATGGAAGTGCTTCCATTTTAAGATGATACATTGAGCCCCCACTTTAGCTTAGATATGACACTACATGAGTATGCAAGGTAAAGTAAGAAAACATCATAAAGTAAAAAAAGGATATGGCCAAGTCCTCAATGCGGAGATCCTGCAAGAAACCATTAGTACCCACAACCTATAGTACACAAGGTTAATGAAAATCCATAGAGAACCTAAGTCTTACTATGATTCTTTTGAGAAGTGTATAAAGCCCCTTATTCCCCCTGATTCGGCTTACTAATTCTTGGAAGGTGAAACAGGGTGATAAGGTTAGTTCTATACATTGAATATGCAGCTTGTTAAAAAGTATTTTCCTAAACTAGTTAGAAGAGTCCTAAACCTTCCTAAACTCATTCAAGATGTTGGGTATCTGAATCACAATTCCAATGCCTCTGACAACACTAAAAATGGAGCTACCAAACTCAAGTGATGATAAAAAGAGTAGATGTCTATCTAAATGCATATAAAAGGAAATTCAAATTTAACCTAGAAGTAATTTCAAATGAAAATCTAATAAAACCCTAATTTACTGCTATAAATAAGAGAAAGAAACACTTACCTCCTCATTCTTACCATTTGTAGAGTTTGAAAAAGGAGACAGGATGCCAAAGAGAGAGGAATTTTGAGTGAACCATATGGAGGTCCTGAGAGAGAGCCTGGCCAGTAGACAGCCACTGCCTGAGGTAAGCATTCCTTTTTTTATGTTTGTGATTGAAAAATTCAAGATTTTATAGGGAAGGTTGACCTTAATGCAAAAAGTTTGACCCTGACCCAGTTATGTCGACCTTGACCCTTTAATTTTGACCCTGACTGGGAAGGTTCAATCCTTTTTGGGGTGAATGTCAACCCTGACCCAAGAAGGTTGACCTTGACCCATTAAGGTTGACCTTGACCAGGTCAAGTGGGTATTCTAGATGTTTGATGAAGACGTACTGATATGATACATGTCTGAGCTTATAGGATCCTATTTGTCTCCGATAGCATCCCTTCAGAGGGTTACTACTATCTGTCAAAGAGAGTGTCTCCGGGCTACAGCAAGATGAGATACATCTATTGAGAGATGTGTGATTATACTATGTAGCAGTCATACCACAGATGAGTTTTCATCGATCCATGATATCATCCATGATAGAGAGATGGGTTGAGGATACTTGTTCCTTCCATCTTTTGTCAGAAGAGATCACGATCACGCTGGAGGATGTGTACATGATCCTACGACTTCCAGTCCAAGGTGAGCCTGTTAGACTGAGAGTACCGTGGGGTCCTCCCAATATTTTTTTAGATATGGAGTATTTTTTGGGATGATTACCATAGATGAGGACTCGATCAGATCAGATCTCTCTATTAGCCATACTAGCAGGTCTGACGCCTTTGGTATGGAGAGTGATGCTATGTATACTTGCTTTGGTTGTAGTGCCCAACACAAAGGGTACAATATTTTTAGCACCATTCACCCATCTCATACATAGGATGGATAGTGATAGGGTCATCATCTCATGGGGCCATAACATGTTGGCTCATCTTTATCATGAGTTGAGTTAGTTAGTGAGATACCATCGGGAGAGTCTTACAGTGTGCACCTTGCTACAGGTTTGGATGTTTGAGCATTACACATGTACATGACCATAGGGTACTCCTATGATGATAGATGCAAGCACACTAAGAGCCTTTGCATATCTGCTAGCAGATGTCTGGCAGTACGAAGATATTCTCTTTTGGAGATTATGCCTTGACCATATACCAGGTATAGATGTGATCTATGAAGACCTTATTGTTTGATGATAGAGTGGCCAGATAGTCAACATCAGTTGAGACATTCATAGCAGCGCAAGCTGTTAGAAGGTCCTACAAATCATTTTGTGATTCCATATTAGTGTGATAGGGTGATGAGATAGTTTGGTTTGATACAGGGGGTCCCCTGGATAGTACCTCGGTATGTATATCCGACGAGATACTATCAAAGACCCAGCACCATACACTGGCCTACAGTAGTAGATATTATTGATAGTGAGATAGATGAGACTGAGGATGTAGAGGTAGACCTTGATACATCCTATGTAGGTGTTAGCAGAGAGTATATTAGATATTGGAGTTTACAGGGGACCCATCCTATCTTCCCTGATGACTACCCCACAGGTGATCCAGGTCCTTTAGAGAGGAACCACCGAGGAGGTGACATACCAGTAGGAGAGGAGGAGGATCAAAGAGATGAGGAGGAACCTCCCTTTAAGGGAGATCCTATGGAGGAGGAAAGAGAAGAGGAGAGAGCAAAGGAGATGCCCCCAGGCCACAGTATAAGTACCAGTGATTAGGCAGTATATATTCCACCTTTGAAATCATGGTGACCTCCCCGAGCGCACACAAAGACACTACCACCTAGACCTAGACATAGCGAGCAAGGAGAGGGTAGTCATTCCATACCCCCACCATCTAGATCCTTTGGTGATACCTAGGTGGGAGATCCAGGTATGATATATGGTATTTCAGAATGTTTTGAATAAATATTTTTCTAGAAGTACTTAAAGAAGTTTTGAATTTTTAATTTTGTAGTGAGCGTAGCAGAGTGGAGGAGTTTTGTATCCAAGGTTTTAAAGGATACATGCATATCCTAATGACTTCTAGCTATTGAGAGAGAGTCCCTCATAGGACAAAGGGATCCTGGAAGACATGCATATATCTTCCTATGTGTACAATGAGAACTGAGGTTATACAAAGAAAGAGAAGAAAAGTTGATGGCCGACCTACAGAGAGCCTAGGAGCATAATCATAAGATGAGTATATCAAGGAGCCACACACAGACTACCATTCCTAGATTCTCAACCTCACACCATAGATCTTAGAGAGCTGGGAGCCACTAACCTTCAGATCATAGGGATAGAGATTGATAGATATGGCACATGTGCCACATATGTACCAAACTCAGAAGAAGTTTATTTATGAAAAGGATTTTGTTTTGAATAATTAGTTCTATGATTGATTACTTATATTTTCATCAATACACAAAACTTAACAAAATAAAGAGGAAAGGAAAATATGTATGAAAGCATTCAGATTTACAAAACTTATAAAATAATTATTCTATAAGGAACACATACATACATAAAGAAAGAATGATGAATTAGGGATAATAAAATTTGAGATGCATAATATTAATAGGTTCTTTAAAAGGAACACCATTTATATCAGCAATTTTATAAGCACCAGAAGTAAAATCCTCAATTACCACAAAAGGTCTAAGCCAATTTGGGCTAAATTTTCCTTTCTCACTAGGTAGAGCATTTACATTCCTTTGATTTTCATATAAGACTAAATCACCTACCAAAAAATTACCGTTCAATCACCTTTTGATTATATTGCTTCTAAAGTGATTTATGATAGGCCTTAATATGTTCCAAAGCATTTATATGTTGCTCATCTAACATTTCTAATTCTTGTAATCGTTGTTCCCAGAAAGCATCTTTGTCAATGATCCCATGAAATGAAAACACAAAGATGGTATTTCTAATTCCAAGGGCATGAAAGTGTCAGTACCATAAAAAATATTATAAGGGGAAGTACCTGTGGCTATATGAACACTAGTCCTATAAGCCCACAAAGCATAAGTGAGTTGTGTATGCCAATATTTCGTATGTTTGTTAACTGTTTTCTTTAATATTTGTTCAATAACTTTATTCAATGATTCAGCTTGACCATTAGATTGAGGGTAGTAGGGAGTAGAAAATCTATGTTGAATATGATATTTCTCCATGAATTTCATGACTTATTTATTCTTGAAAGAAGTACCATTATCTGAAACTATCATTGAAGGAATACCAAATCGTGCTATAATATGATTAAGGATAAATCATAGATAACATTCGCAGTAGTAGAACGAAGAGGGATAGATTCTACCCACTTTGTAAAGTAATTTTTAGCTGTGAGGATGTACGTATGTCCTTGAGAAGAAGCTGGTGAGATTTTTCCAATAAGGTAAAAACCCCAAATGCTAAAAGGCCATGGAGCAACTTGATTACGAAGCTCACGAGCAGGAGCATGAATTAAATTACCATGTTGTTGTCACTGAGGATACTTTTTAACAAATGTAAAGGAATCTTTCTCTATTTTTTTCCAATAGTATCCCATTCTAAGAAGTTTATTAACTAAATATTTCCCACCAAAATGTCCTCCACAAGAACCAGAATGAGCTTTCGCTAAAGCGACAGGTACTTCGGTTTGGCTAAGGCATCTTAATAGTAAACTGTTGTAAGAACATTTGTAAAGAATTTCCCCTAAAATAATATAATGGGCTACAAGATTTCTAATACAGTTACGTGTATTTCTTGTTGTTGATTCAGGAAAAGTATTATCTTTCAAAAAATGAAAGACATGCGAATACCATTCATCTAAATGCAAGTTACAACAATCAACAGTAACTTTATCAAAAATTGCAGGAAATTTAAGAGTGTGTATAGTGAATTGAAAGTCTTCGTCATTATTCTCAACACAAACCAAAGAAGTTGCACTTGCCATGGTGTCTGTGTGTCGATTATCTTTCCTAGGTAAAGTTTGAATTGTGTAAGAAGAGAATTGTGAAAGAATATCTAGAGGAAAATCTTGATATTGCGTCATTTTATCATTCTTAGTTTGACAACCTCCTTTGATTTGTTCCACAATCAATTGCAAATCCCTATAAATTTCCAAGTTTTTATTATGAAGGGATGAAGTTGCTCGTAAGCTAGTTATAAGAGCTTCATACTCCACAATGTTGTTAGTACAAGGAAAAGTTAATTTATAGTAGGGACCAAGATAATGCCCACCCCAGATCCTATCTTGCATCTAGAATCATCAAAATATAATTCCCAAACATCTTCTTGTTTGATTGCAAATATATTCTCTCATTATTTATTGCAAATATATTTTTATTATTTTTACACTTCTTGTACTCTCTCTCATCCTGATGATGGATCACAGAGTGTGATCCAAAATGTTGATGCTAAAAAAACTTACACAATCAAATCTAGAAACAAAAAATTGAAATATATTCTCATCTGGGAATTCTACTAAGGTAACAGTTGTATTAGAATGAGGACAAGGAGCTTCAGCTAAATAATCAGTTAAAGCTTGTCCTTTAATTAACTTTTGAAGGATGAAATTAAGATAAAATTTTGTAAGCAACATCACCCACTTTGCCAAATGGCCAGAGAGATCAGTTTTCAAGAAAATGTGTTTTAAAGGATCAAATTTAACAATCACATTCACCTCAACATTCAACAAGTAATGCCAGAGTTTTTGGCAAGCATAAACTAAAGCCAAGCGTTGTTTTTCTAGTTAAGTATATTGTCATTCTAGTTAAGTATATCGTGTTTCATAGTCCAACAAGGTCTGACTGGTATAGTATACCGGTCTTTCCTTTCCTTCACTGCCATGTTGGGCCAACAATGCACTCACAACATTGGATGTAGCAGAAGTATATAGATAAAAGGGTTTATTGAATTGAGCAGGTTGTAAGATAGGAGGATTAGCAAGATATTCCTTAAATTTCTCAAAGGATTTCTTACATTCCTGGTTCCAAGAAAAAATGGTAGCTTTTTTGAGTAAAGAAGTAAAAGGAATAGTCCTATCGGCTAGGTTAGAAACAAAGCAATGAATAGATTGTATTTTACCTTGTAAACTGCGTAATTGTGAAATATTCTTAGGAGGAGGCATGTTAACAATAGCATCAATCTTTTCAGTATCAACCTCTATGCTTCGCTTAGAAATGATAAATCCTAATAATTTTCCAGAATCAACTCCGAAAGCACATTTCTTAGGATTTAACCTCATGTTGTAACTCCTAATTCTTTCAAATATTTGTCTTAAAATGAACACATGATCTTCTCTTTGTATAGATTTTGCCAAGATATCATCCACATAATCTTCCAGAATTTTATGAATGTAATCATGAAAAATCAAAGTCATGGCACGTTGATAAGTGGCTCCCGCATTTCTTAATCCAAAAGGCATCATGACCCAATAGGTGTAATAAATGTAGTCTTAAGTTGATCCTCAATAGGAATACAGATTTTATTATAACCCCAAAAAAAATCTATAAAAGACAATAAAGCATGGCCCACCGTTGAATCCATAATCATGTCAATATTAGGTACCGGGAAATCATCTTTTAAGGATGCTCTATTTACATCCCAAAAATTAGTGCACATTCTTATTTTATTCTCCCCTTTAGAAACAGCCACAATATTGGAAATCCATTTAGAATAATCAATAGAGTGGATGAATCCGACACCTAATAGTTTTTCAATTTCAGCTTTAACTAGTAAAACAATGCCCAGTTTCATTTTGTCAATCTTCTGTTTCACAGGTTTAGCATTAGGTTTAAGGACAATATTATGAGTAACAATCTCAGGATCTATACCTGGCATATCCGAATATGTCCAAGAAAATATATCTTTATATTCAAGCACAAGAGAAGCCAATTGATCATGTTCATCTTGACTCAAACACTTTCCAATTTTGATTGTTTGTCAGCATCATTCTGATCCACTTGAACTTCAATGGTCTCAATTATTAATAAATTACTTTGTATGGGAGAATCCATTGGCAAAGGAGAAATATCATGTTCATCATTTTATCCAAAATAGGTTTCATTATTAAGACAATAGAGCTTTCTTCTTTTATGATGAAATGTAGGTAGATCCTCATAAGCTCCTAAAAAATCAGCGAGGGCTTCATCCTCAGGAAAAATGTCCAAACTAGGCTTTTGATCCATGTCAAGGAGAAGCGAATTAACCAATTTCAAATGTCCACCAAAAATATGATTGACGTTAAGAGAAAAATTTGATGGTTGCCTATAAGGATTGAATCCTAACCCATAAGTATAATCACAACCTTCATTATCCAAGGGTACTTGTATACCTTGTTCATATTTACCACAACCCTTCCCATTAAATCCTGATTTCTTGAGTAAATGATAACCATAACCATATCTGTTGGCCATATCAGATTGATTTAAAGGAGTAGCATATGTCACAATGTCATAGCAATCTATTTTTATGGTCTTAATTGTTTCATCATGAGAAGCAACAACAAAGTTAATTTTTAATTCCTCCGAAAGCGGAGAAGGAATAAAAACTTGTTTTTCAAACTCAGTTTGTTCTTTCATAAATTCCAAATCTAAGACTTTATACTCTCCTAGAAAAGAATCATTAAAATCCCATGTTCCCCAATCATCTTCCGTCAGAGAAGAAGATGGAATTTCATCTTGTTTAACTTTAGGCGGTTGCTCGGGTTTTTTAATTGGTTTTATAGGCTTGGGTACCTTAGCATATTCGGCATTTAGGTAAGGATCTGGCACATCATCCGCATGTAGTGTGTACATTAGATTGTTATAAATGAACCTAACCTTGCAATGAACAGTAAAAGGAACCACAAGCATTGTATGTAACCAAGGTCTTCCTAATAAAAGGTTATAATTGAGTGGTCCAGGCATAACATGGAGAGGAGTGTAGAGAAGTACAGGACCAACTTTAATAGGTAGCGTAATAATACCCAAAGTTTTCTTTGCAATATTATCAAATCCATGAATAGGAATATTATTTGGTTGAGTAGTTGTAAGATTGGCCTTAATTTCCCTAAGAATATCCATGCTACAAACATTGAGCCCAAATCCATTATCAATCAATGTTCTGCGAATGATACTCTGATTAATAGAGATAAAAACCATAAGAGCATCATATTGATTCTACACCTCAACAGTAGTTAGATCATCATCTGAAATCACAATAGGAGGTACAAAAGGCATAGTATGCATGCACTCTAGAAATGAATTAGTTCTCTCTTGATTAGGAGGCATAGAGGGGAGAGTAGATAAAGATTTTTGCAATGCCTCATGATATGTAGGAGAAGTTTGAAGTAATTCCCATAAAGATATCTTAGCCGGAGTAGCATGTAATTGGTCCACTAAATCATATTCCTTAAAGGAAGAAGGTAACCTAGGTGTTTGAGGAAGCACGGGTTGAGAAGGAGGTAAATTTGTTGGGATAGTAGGTTGATGACTATTTCATGTGCAATAAGCATGTGAAACAGAATCTGTGTTATCAAAGAAATCCAAAGGATCTCTAGGTTTACCCTTAATAGTCATTCAAGGACACCCTTTTACTGTCATCAAAGGTTTTGGAAATACCATTTTAGGTGTCTCAATGTGGAAAATAGAGGAATATGAAGGAAACCATGCATACACTCTATGGTAAAGGTCAATTGGAGAGATTGTGGAGGAGGATGAAATAGGAATGAGATCCATGGTGATCTCATTCAAACCATTTGCATTCTCACTTCCATGTACCTCATAAAGGGATCTATCATTTTGTACAAAAAATCCTCATCAAAGTATTCAAAACAAAAATCATACATGTTGAACACAAGGAAATACTACAAGCATGAAAAATGTAAATGTTTTTGTATTTTTAAATTAATTTTGTATATTTTTATTTTTGAAATATAAATGCAAGAAAAATAAATCTACTTCTATGTTCATGCAAGTTGTAAAATGAAATGTAAATCTAACACCAAGGAAAAAGAAAGTGTTGTCTATCGAGGGTTCATTAAAGAAAGATTTGATAAAATTTGTATAAGATTTGCATAATGAGAATTACATAAAGGAAGAGATCGTAAGTCCAACTTCAATCTATTACACTTAATTATTATGATAAGAAATGAAGGGTGTTTGCAAAGAATAATGAGATAAGATACCTACCTCAAGACATAGCAGATTTGGAAAAACTCATTTTTTGAAGCCTGTGTTGAGTTTCTGGAAAATCTGAAGGATGACTCGAAATAGAAATGCCGAGACAAACAAAACCTGAGACGAACAAAACCCAAAAATCTTTTTTCGATCCAACACCATCTTGAGAAAAAGGTCAACCTTGACCCACAAATGTCACCCCGACCCAATAATCTCGACCCTGACTTGCACTGCCTCGACAGAGAATCTATTTTCAGATTCTGGTAGATTGCTGAAAAGGGTATCCAGATCTGGTCTCAGATTTGTCATTTTGTACCTATGAGTCCCAAAAATAGCACCTACAAATATTTGAAAAAGAGGGTTTTAGTGTGGCTATATAGGGTTTTGCCTTAGTCAAACCCCCATTTTTGGTGATCTCCACCTCCACAAATAGCCGAATATAGAAAGTATGTGTGTGTATTTGTCTTTTGAAAAGAGTCTTTAAATATGAAATATCAAGATCTAATCCTCTAGATTAACAATCCTAACATAACATACAAATGAGAAAGAAATGCATAGATTTGAATATGATAAAGAAAGCATACCAAGCCCCCAAGGCTAAAGTATTCCTATCAACTCAAAATCCATAATTTATACCTCATGATAATGTCCTTTGAATGCTTGAATGTCGAGAATGGTAGATCTAAAGGGAGGAGCACCTTCTTGCTTCAATAAAGATCTACAATAACTTGTCCATCAAAATGCTTGAAACTGAATGTCATATGTCCTCCTAGCTTGTCCTTCTCCATAATCCTCTTGCTTGTTTTCATCATCATTGCATCATGTCATCTCCTGATTTTGTTTCATCCTCAAATGAAGGGAAAAGAGAGTGTTTATATAGAGATCTCACTATAGGCCTCCTAGGGCAATGCAAGGGACCCAAATTCAAATTTCACCTTGAATCATGGTCCAATTACAATAACCAACCAAGGAGGGGATATATTAATTCAAATATCAGAGAAAACACTTCCGCATCCGAACCCGGGGACCTATTTTAAGTTTCAGACCCTGATAAGCTCTAGATTTGAAAGCGGGGACCAACACCCGACAGAGGTTAAGGTTGACCTCACCCTTGACCTAGGTCAAGGTTGAACTCAACCCTGACCTATGTCAAGGTCAACCTCAACCCTAATATAGGTCAGGGTTCATCTTGACCCTGACCTGAGGTTTCAGGCAGGTCACCAAAAAGTGTCAGGGACCTAGGAAGGTGAGGGAATATACTAGGTTGTTAGAAAGAAGGCCTAGAGGCCTAGATAGAAAAGGATGAGGTCTAGGAGGACCAATACATAGGTCCTACCTAGAGAAAATATTCATGGAGAGGGAAACCGAGGAGGATCCATAAAATCCTAACCCTAATTTCACCTAAACATGTAGAATCAAGTACTAATGCATCCTAAAGGTAAATCTAATATGCAAACATACTAAATGAATGTGCTAAACCTACTGTTATACACTGAATTTGCACATCTGATCTCAAGCTCTCTTGGTCTTGATAATCCAGTATAACAAGGGAATCATCTCCAGGTTGTGGGACCTATGCTAACTGAGATGAGACCTCCAGATTCTAGGCTGGTTCCTCTTGGATAATCACCCTAATTTTCTTCTTAAACAGGAAAGTAAAACTTTTGAGGGAAAGGGATAGAAGGATTGCTTTGAAAGGGAAATGACTAAAAGAAAACTACCTACTAGGTGATGCACCAAAAATGGCATGAAAACATAACACACACAGGATAAACCCTTGGGTCAACTAACTCTGAATTGTAAGTAAAACACAAGTCTCTTGTATAGGCATGCATAAATATTTCATAAAAAGGTCATGAGTAAACCAGTTAAAAGGAAAGACTTCTTCACAGTTAACAGCTTTAAACAATAAAACACTAGTTACAACCTGCAAG
>MU225937.1:139691-158653 GCA_018584345.1 Thuja plicata
AGGCGCCATTCGGTGCCACTTAAACTCGGCCGAGTTAGACTGGGCCGAGTTTGACTCGGCCGAGTATGATGAAAATGAGCGCCCAAAATTGTCCTTAGGGGTGACAGATTATTGTGCTTTTACCCATCAAAGTTATTTATCTCAAATGAATTCAGTCTACCAATTAAACTATCAAGAGTAACTGTATTGTTTGCTACTGCTCTCATTTATTGAATGACAGAAACTCTAACAACATATACATGCAATAAGGTTCTTAAGATTTTACTTACCACTATATCCTCTTCAAGTGTACCTCCAACTCCTCTGATATCATTGACTACTTCTTTGATTCTTGTGATGTACTATGTGATGTTTTCTCCTTCTTTCATTCTGAGATCATCAAACTTTCCTTTAAGGCTTTCTACCTTGGCTCTTAGAACATTTGTATCACCTCCATGTACAAGCTTCAGTTTGTCCCACATCTTCTTTGCAGTTTTGCAATCTTTCACATCTTCAAATTCAGCATCAAAGAGTGAGGAAGAAAGCTCTATGACCATGCAATTGTGCTCATGCTTCTCTCTCAATTGATATACTATTAATGCTCCTCTAGCAACAACATATTTAGTATCTAGGAATTGAGTAACATCATTACCAATATCTGATAAGTGGAGTCTTATCCTACTTTTCCATGAAGCAAAGTTATCTTTGTTCAACTTGGGCACATGTCGTCTGTTCATCTTGCGATCTTTAGCTTAGGTCTTGAAAGCTTCCTTTCTAAGAACACAAGCTCTGATACCAATTTTTAGTAATAACTGAGTGGGGGGGGCTGAATTAGTGGCCTCAAATTTATCCTTCAAACTTAACCACCAATCAATAAATATCAAACTGTTATGTCCCTACAAGATGCATGCCATGAACTACTAATAATGATTAACTGTCTATCAATTTTCTCTATCAATCCTTGTTCTTTCTTGATTAATCATAAGCAGTATAACTATTTACCAAAACTCAGTAAATAAGCAGAGTATACCGATCAATCCAAAGTTAGCTATGTAAGATGCAAGATAGTAAAGAAATGAATCATACACACATAACACATGAATTTTTAACATGGAAACCCTGTCAAGAGAAAAACCACTGGGACTGGTACCCCAAATTTTTACTCTTCTGAAGTGAGTCCTGTTAGGAGCCAACCCTATTAAAGGTTACAAACACACTGTTAAGTGCAACCTTGTTAGAGAATTTTATACATAGAGGTTGTCACTTAGTATTGGGCATCTATTGCTACCATCCTTGAATCAGCCTCCTCCTTAGACTGTCAATAGGTATCGGGCAATTCCAATGCTACTTTCATGAATCAACCTTTTTGGCACTCCTTGAGATGTACCTCAATATATAGAAGACTGTTAAGTCCTGCTCAGTTAAGAGACTTGATGCTTCAATGGTTAAAATGAAACACTATGACCTGATCATATTGCAACTTGAATTACAGATTTTTGGATCTATTTAAGTACATTACATCTCTGACCAATGTATCAATTCAATCCTTGTGCTCCACACTTTCTGCTTTGTGATGTTGTGCTGACTGTTCGTCGGTGTCTGTAGAAGTCCTTATCTCTTCCTTGAGCTTATTTGATCAGCACTGCATGAAGTTGTTCTTCATCAATTTCTCTGCAGCATCCTCTTTCTATTCACTCCCCTTAATCCCATTCGTAAATGAATTAATCTTGTCTCTTATATAGACATAATATTCATTGTTTCTTGGTTCTTGATTCTTGGCATGATAAACAATCCAACTAATTAGATTTAAAGCATAACTCTTGGTTTGTCTCATATATATCTTCTTTCTAGTTGTACAAATCACCTTTAAATCAATCACTTATCTCTGGTCGAATAAAAAAAAGTAGACAACCAGTTAAGTCTATATTTAGCTCTACCAACTAGATATTTTGTCATTTTCTGAACTCTCTGTTCTGTCGGTCACCACTGTAGTTAGTCGTCGGTGACAACTGAATGATCCATCGGTGAGACTCTAGTTAGCTTTGTGATCTCTGTCCATCGGGCATCATTGGAATTTTACTCGTCGGGCAACTCTGTATCTTTGATCGTCGGGCATTTTGAGTCTTTAGCTCATCAGGAAACCTTTTGACTTTTTTTGTTAGGCATTCAGTGGTTTTTATTCATTGGGAAACACAATGCTTCTGATTGTTAGGTATCACTATGACTATTCTTCTTTTCTCTGTCTGACAGTGTGCACTCTGTCGGTGTCTGTTTGTCACTTAGTGAATACTTGACTTTTATGCATTACTGAAAGAATAACTTTGGTTCTCTAAAGTCTTTGACATTATGTACATGACCATACATATGATATCAAATTGACATCAATGACAATATATTCCATTAACTGATATAATGACTTGCATTATCTTTCAACTTAACATTATCAAACATTCAATCAGTTACATGTCATCAACTAAGACCCTTGGTATAATTTGGCATCTATGCTTATAACAATACCTTAGATCTAATTGACCTTACAAATAGTCTCCTTATTACATTTCTTGATCCAAATGGATCCACATTCACTCCTATCCTAAGTGCCCCTTCTTTAGGTCCATGGAAGTATCCTAGGTGCCTTGCACCATGCTCCCTTAGCCAATAAAACTCAAGTCCCTTGAGTTGGTAACTCTGAGACTTTGAAGCCCAACTACTCAATAATTGTCTCTATCAACCAAGTGACATCCTCCAATTCTCTTCCTCTCCATTTAATGAGATACTCAATGTATGTTTTCCTCCTAGTCTTCTTGCTCACCCTTTTTTCAAGGATACACTCTATCTCTGATTGTGGTGTTCTAGGAAGTGTACTGAGTAGTTCTTCCTTGGGTGCTTCATTTTCACTTGCATCAAAGACATTAGGGCCCTTATAGGCATATAGATTGTATACATTAAAATTATTAGAGAAACCAATGTCTAGTGACAAATTAATTTTGTAGGCACTTGTGCCACACTTATGCAAGATTTTGAAGGGTCATATCTTTCTCATCATAAGTTTAGTGTACTCTCCTTTAGGAAGTGTCTCCTTCTTGAGGTGAATCATCACCAAATATCCTACTGCAAACTGCAAATCTCTTATTTTACTATCTGTTGCCTCATTGTATTTCTTTGAAGTCTTTTCCAATCTACTTCCTACCTCTTGGTGGATATCTCTC
This sequence comes from Thuja plicata, assembly GCA_018584345.1. Taxonomy (NCBI): domain Eukaryota; kingdom Viridiplantae; phylum Streptophyta; class Pinopsida; order Cupressales; family Cupressaceae; genus Thuja; species Thuja plicata. The sequence continues at coordinate 142,880 of MU225937.1, forward strand.
ATGACTTCTGCAAATTCATTTGCTTGTACATTGTTCCTTTCTAAGGAATTCACTTCTCTCAACTCCATTACAACCCTTAGATGTGTTCCATATACAATTTGGAATGGTCTATGGCCTGTGCTCCTATTCACTGAGTCATTGTAACCAAATTCTGCTTGGGAAAGTATTGAATCCCATGTTGCTCCATGATCCTTTGTCAAGCACCTTAATAGGTTCCCAAGTGACCAATTGCAACCTTTGTTTGGCCATCTGATTGGGGATGGTATGTTGTTGAGTAGGACAGACTTGTTCCTAGTCTCTTCCAAAGAGTTCTCCAAAAGTGTCCAAGGAACTTTGAATCCATGTCAGAAACTATGGACATGGGTAATCCATGTAACCTTACTATTTGTTTAAAGAATATACCTACCACATGAGAAGCATCATTACTTGTTTTGCATGGTAGGAAATGGGTCATCTTGGAAAATTTGTCAACCACACACACACACACACACACACTGTCATACCCTTGTCTAGTCCTTGGAAGCCCAAGTACAAAATCCATGCTTACTGAATCCCATGGTCTATTTGGGATTGGTAAAGGTGTATAGAGCCCTACATTTGAAATCTTACCTTTGGATTTATGACATATCATGCAACTTTCCACATAGTTTCTGACATCAGTTGGCATCTTTGGCCAATAGTAGAATCTCCTTACCAAGTCTAGTGTCTTATGAAGCCCAAAGTGGCCTACCAAACCCCCATAATGCTTCTCTTTCACAATATTATCTATGACTGATCCCCTAGGGAAATTTCATTGTTTTGACTTTTGGAACTACTTTATCCCATTTTTAATCTTTGTAAATTATTTTGCATCTATAGAATGTCTACAAAAAAATATTCATAGTGGCTTGGCTCAAATTTAATTACACAATGAGGACCCTATTAAACATATTTACCAAAATAACTATGGAAATTTGGTAAAACTGAAGAAATACTTTTAGGTGAAATCTGATAATTTTATGAGTAAACAAAAGTAAGACATGGTGATTTTCTTTCTCAAATAAAATGAAGTAGTGCAAACGTGTCATAGAAGACATGCATACAAATTAAGAAAAATATATGAACTGTTTGATAAGAAAAAGACTACAAAAGATAATCTATATCAAAGAGTGTGACCATTCTAAATACCTCAGTAGGTTGATATTTTTTAGCAAAACCACCATAACCTAATGCTAGTGTCAAGTATAAAGCCAAATTTTGCAACCGTTTGCAACACCCTCTTACTGCCTACGTCAAAAGGAAGCTTTGGAACATGGCTTGGGCATCCACTTGGAAAATGTGTATGCACAAAGTTTTTGTAAAAAAATAAAATGCATCAATAAAATATGGTTCAATGAAATGCCTTTGTTACAAAATATGTTCCAAATGGGTTTAAAAGGATTTTAAGGAATTTTTTAGTAATGATATTGATAGATACAGAAAAGTTTCTCACAACCTCTGTCAACTCCCTATTTGTCTAGGTTGAAATTTGGGTATAAAATATGATATAATGAATCATGAAAAAAATAAGAATAGAATCAGTCTAGCCATATATAAAGTGGTAGAATAAATTATGAATAAGGAAATAGAAGCTCCTGGAATTCAATGATTTATGTCTATGTACTATGTGAAATTACAGAGAAAATTTAGATTTTTCAAGAAGTAGCAAAAATGTTTTAAGAGAGACTACACAAATTTGTAATTTTCCACTTCTTACTATTCTTGCATAGCAGACTGAAATAGAAAATGACAATTTAAAAAAAAAAGATTACAGATGGTAGAGACTTCTATGAAATTTTTTCCTATTTGTCACTTTAATAGACAAGGTTTTAGCACCTACATGGCTGCCCCTGAGTCTTCTTACTTGTTGTTAGGATGAGCAGACAAATATCTAATAGTTAAATACATATTGATCAATAATAAAGAAGAATAAAACACACAAAAAAATGAAACAAGAAGACATAAATAATTTAACATGGTTCACCCAATCTTGGGCTACATCCACAAAATAGAGAGTCCAATATTATTATCCAGTAATTACAACTGATTATAACCAACAATCCCTTGCAACTCAATACCATTGCAAATGCTATAATAATTCTCCACACCAAAATGCCCTAATACTAGCACTATTTTATCAAGACTTATGTTGGTTTAAAAATTAGGATTACAATATGTCAGCCAATAGAAAAAATAAGGGGTTCTTCTCCTAGACCCTGCAAGGGGTGTTGCCCCTTGACCCCATCTTGGGTGCTCTAACCCCAAAGAAATGTTTAATAATTTGGGGGGAAACTACACCGATAAAAGTAGGGAAAAATAAACCTTTGAGTTTGATTAGACTCCATATAACAACACTTGGCTTGTTAAAATATTTTAATTTCCCCCTCTCATCTGTCTTTGCTTCCCAAACCAAAATAAAAAAACTTCGATCACTAGAATTCTGTAAAAATGCAAATCTCCTTCTCCCCAAATTCTCTCCTTTTCTCTCCTTTTATAAACTCAATTACCAAATTTTTCTATCCAGACAGAGAGGCCATGTTGTTTACCATCTCACCATACCTATGCCATGCCTAATTAATGCTTTTTTGTAATGCGGTTGGTTGGTCATTAATATTTATTGTGGCTAGAGTTTTTTTTGGATCTGTTAAGTCTCTTCATTATATTAATTTTTTCATCTTCCGTTTAATAAATGAGCATGGTGATTTACTAATTAAGCTTGGAGCACTTTGACTCTCCATGCCGAACATAAATGTGGTTGTTTAGAATTGTGATAAGATCAATAAATTTTGATTTGACATTTTAGGTAAATAGAAGAAAATCAAATAACATTATTAATAAATATATTCTTCAATCATTTTTCAATTCATATATATACACTTTAGCACAATTTAATAAGAATAAATTATAAATTTATTATCATTATTATTATTATTAATTGTTATTTTAATCGGCTTCAACAATTGTAGTTACAACTATAACAATATTTAAGAAGGATAACTCCAAACTAATATAACACTCACAACATTTTTTATTCCACGATGGAGAAGTTACAATTATTCAAATAAATTGTATAATTACCCCTACTTATCCCAATATCTAAGTGAGTGTGTGACTGCCATATTCTATCATATCTGTCACTGCCAAAGAGTTAACTTGTACCTAGGCCTCACTCTCACCTTCAAAACCTGTCCAAAACTTCCAACACTCAAGTTTTCATCAATGTGGGTCAGTACCAAAATCCATAATCCATAATCAATAATCAAACAACATCGTTATGATCAACCATCCATAATACATAAATTGTGATGCGTATGAACATAATGAAAGTTACAACTATAACATAATATTCATAAAACATGATAATCAAACATCTAACCATCCATAAACATAATAATCAAATGTCTAACATCATTCAAAGTCTTTGACTAGATCAAATATAGTCAACGAAAGTCAATAAAGTCTAAAATATGATCTTTGAAAAACTAGGCCACTAAAAATTGAGACGTGGCATTGCAATTGCCTTCTTGTCTTAATGTCTACTTTAGCATTGCATCTACATATCTAAATGCAGGCAATGATCTTCATTACTCCATTTTCATATTCTCTAGATGAACAAAAAGGCTTGCCCTACATTTGCAAAAACTATTAAATATCTTGCCCCAAAATGCATAGATCTTAGAAACATAGTTCTATTGACATCTTCAATCCACAATTCAAAAAAAAATGTTATGGATTATTGCTGTTGGAGAGAAGTGGCGTGTGTAATGAAAATGAAGGAAATGACATAATAAGTAAATTTTTTTTTATAATAGTTAATATTTACATACATATTTATTATTTAATTATATATCTATTTTATATATAAGATTTATATTGTAATTATATTTTTTATTATATAATAGTTTATTATATTTGTATAATATAAATTATAAATATTTTAAAATAATATTATATTATAAATTTATATTTGAATTAAATATATTTGTTTATAATATATATTTATTTTATTAATAAAATATATGTAATATTTTTTTAAGAAAAATATATCTTACAATTATATTTATTGTTATGTAGTGTATTTCTATAATATAAAGTAAATATAAAATTAATGTGTTACATATACATGTGTGTGTGTTTGTAGATAAAGAAGTCTAACCAAGTTTAATGCGAACCAAGCGAAAAAATATTGCAAAATGCACTTCATAAAATATTACATTTCAAAGGACTTCCTTTCATCTAGCTATGAAAATGGGGAATGGATGCTTATAATAAGCTGAAAAGAGAGGAGAGAGACAAAACAAAGAACAAATCTTCCTCATAAATATAAAATGAATATGTTACATGTAAATGTGTGTGTGTGTGTGTAGATAAAGAAGTGTAACCAAGTTTAATGCAAACCAAGCGAAAAAAATATTGCAAAATGCACTTCATAAAATATTACATTCTAAAGGACTGCCCTTCATCTAGCTATGAAAATGGGGAATGGATGCCTATAATAAGCTAAAAAGAGAGGAGAGAGACAAAACAAAGGACAAATCTTCCTCATAAATATAAAATAAATATGTTACATATACATGTGTGTGTAGATAAAGAAGTGTAACCTAGTTTAATGTGAACCAAGCACAAAAATATTGCAAAATGCACTTCATAAAATATTACATTCCAAAGGACTGCCCTTCATCCAGCTATGAAAATGGGGAATGGATGCCTATAATAAGCTGAAAAGAGAGGAGAGAGAAAAAACAAAGGAAAAATCTTCTTCCCCTTCTCGTTGTGTGATCTAATGCAAATACTAACTCATTGGGGCATTGAATATTCTCTAGATAGAAGTCTTCCATCTATAACATGCATGGATCAAAGGAGGGAATACGAGCTTGAAACATATTTCCTTTAAGGTCTTGCGGAGGGAATCAAAATCTCTAGTGGTATAAATGAAATGAAAATGATGTCATATCTTCGGCTCCAAAGAATAGTCACCCTCCCTTTTCTCAAACCCTTGGCAGGATCTGGGTGATTCCACTTTCCTCCTCACTTCTATCTTTTTCCACGCGTGCTAATTGCATTAATCTAGGTGCTAAAGAAAGCAGAGTAGAGATTAATCAAAAACCTCAAGTGGCTAAGATGAATGACAATTCAAAATTAGGAGAAAGAATGTTTTCCCCAAAATTAGGGCATACTAAAACAAATACAACCAACCCTAACCCTAACATAAATGTTTCAGAAGATAGCAAGGTTTTGGTCATCAAATCTGGCAAGATATCACCTATATGAGAGTTTTATTCACAAGTGGGGGTCCTAGTTTTTTGGACCGGTTCCAATCAAACAATCCAAAGGATTAAGGAGTGGTGGAAATCTCAATTTCCCAATTAGGTAATTATCTCTATCTTGGAAATATTTTTTTATTAATCACTTGCAAAAGTAAGGATATTAAAGATGAAATCTTATATGGTAAAACTAGATTTTTCCTAGGATATGGTTTTCATATTTTAGTATGGTTTCCCAAATTTAACCCTAGGGCATATACCCATGCTACTCATCCTAAGTGGGTGATTTTACGTTTATTACCAGCAAAATATCATTTCTTAGATATCCTTGAAATTATTGGTAATAGTTTTTGACCTTTTATGGGGTATGAAAGTACCGAGGGAAAGGATCTTAGGGTAGAAGAAAAAATTCTAATCAATATTGATCCAAGATCACAAATCTGAAGCCCTTGGAAATAAAAATTGAGCAAGGGAGTTGTAATTTAAAACTTTTTTTTACAATGGAGATTTTCTCACTAATAACATTTACCTCAAAAAGAAGAACGCTGAAAATTCACAACAATCTATATCAATGCCACACCCCGATTTTGCCATAATATTCAACAAAGATAATGGGGGTTTCCAAGTGGAGAATTCTATGGTAAATTCTAGAGATAATGTAAGACATTCACAAACAAAATCAGTACAATCTAAGGTTTAGGAGAATATAAAATGATCAAATGTTATTAGGAAGAATATGAAGGAGAAGAGAGAATTACTGTAATCTATTCTAAATGAATCTGAGAGTATTCATGAAGAATCTAGGGAGAAAATTTTAATACTAGATAAGGTATAGATAGAGGAGGAGAATTTGATTAAGAATAACATAGAAGGAGGTGATGCTTCATTAAAAAATTTAGAAGAGAGCACAACAAAAGAACAAAAGAGTTTGGAAGAAATAGAAAAAGTAAAGGAAGACAATACTGAGGAGAATAGGCTTCAAGATGAGGGAAAAGAGGAGAAGATCTCAATAGAATTAGAAGCCATTTATGATATGATGGGTTTTAATTAGGATAGGGTTAGGGAGGTTGAGGATGGATATGATTAAAATGATGATGAAGAGGGAAATATTGATGTGGGAAAAGAGAAATTAAAACTCATCAACAATATTATTGAATTGGATAATGAAGAGAATAGAGATGGGGACTAATGGTGGAACATCCAAACTGGTCACAATAGCGAAGAAAAGGAAGAAAAGGACACATATAGATTAGGAATAGCCTCAAATTGTATGGATAAGGAAAATCCTGATTGTGGTAAAGTGACTAAAAAGAGAGGTAGGAAATCTCTAAACAAATTAAGAGAGAAAGATGGAGAAGCTAAGGATCAGACAAAAATTACAGCTATCTTTTGTGTAGGGAAGGGGAAGTACCTTCCCAAGGAAAAATGAAAGTTATAAACTATAATGTTATGGGTCTAAATGCCCCTAAAATAAATGTTTTGTCAAATTTTATTCATCTATCTTTAATTCAGAAATAGTTATGGTTCATGAAACAAAACTAAATGAGGAAGAGATGGAGAAGTTGAGTAGAAAATTAGGAATTTGGAAGTATGAGAGTATTGCAGTAGTAGGAGCTTCAAGTGGTCTAAATAATTTATTGGATCCTAGAAGAATATATTTTTAAAAGGTAGTAAGTAGAGATCATTGGCTTGGGGTATGGGTCAGAAGTATAAACAACTCGTTAAAATTTTTTTTGATTAACATATATGGGCCTATAAGCATGAACAATAAAAAAAAGTATGGGTTGAAGTTGAATCCTTAATGAATAAAAATAATGAAAGGAACTATATAATAGGAGTGGAATTTAATGGAATTATGAATATAAGTGAGAAGTTTGGAGAGAGCCAATATGAGTCACAAGGATTGAAGGACTTTAGGGAATGGATAATGAACAATAATTTGATGGATATAGAAACCAACAATGGTAAATTCACTTGAAACAATATAAGGAAATGCTTTAGTTATATTCTTGAGTGTCTAGATAGATTTCTATTCAAAGGAGATTTAATGGATTTTGAAAATACATTAGAAGCCATAATTCTGACAAATTCTAGATCAGACCACTTCCCCATTCAACTGAGCATAGATGAGGAAGGGGTGCCAAGGAACTGCCCCTTAAAATTTGAAAAGATGTGGTTCCAAAATGAGGAGTATTTAGGATTGGTAGAAGAATGGTGGCAAGAGTACAAATTCACAGGTTCCAAGATGTTTTGATTCATATCAAAATTCAAATACATCAAACAGAAAATGGTGTAGTGGAATTGAGAGCACTTTAAGAATATATTCAAAGAAAAAGAAAATATAGAAGCAGAAATCCAAAACCTAAATGAAATTGTCATCAAATAAGGAATCGATGTAGGCAAATACAACAAATAAAAGGAGATATTTGGCAAGTATGAGGAATTATTAATCAAGGAATAGATCTTTTGAAAGCATAAATCTAGGGAGACATGGTTGGATGAAGGTGATAAAACCTCAAAAAAAAATCATTACAGTACTAGACAAAGGAGAAATGTCAACAAAATCATAACAATAAAAAATGAGAGTGGATACTGATTAAAGGAACCTACAGCTCTTGCAGAAGAATTTGTTAACTTCTTTAGAAAGACATTGAATAATTAGGATTGTTCTGATCTCAAAGCACAGAAAGAGTTTCTAAGTAATATCCAAAAGATAATTTATGAAGGTCAAAATAAGATGCTAACAAGTAAATTCACCTTATCTGAGATTGAAGAGGCCTTAAATCAACTGCATCTTGACAAGGTGCTTGAGCCTAACAGATTTCTTGCTATTTTTTTCAAAAATGTTGGCACTTTTTGGGAAAAGATCTATGGGAATAAATAGATAACACACACAATTCAAGGAACATCTTGAGAGAAATAAACAATACCTTTATTACCCTTATCCCAAAAAAGATAAAACAAAAAATTGGATGACCTCTGGCTAATTTCACTTTGCAATACCATCTATAAGATTTTGTCTAAAGCTTTGTCTAATAGATTAAAGAAACTTTTTCCATTTTATGATATCTGAGGAGCAAACAAGATTTCTCCTGGACAAATCCATTTTTTATGGTGTAATCATATCCCAGAAAGAAATACACTCAACCCAGAATAACTTGGAACCAAGTATGCTGATAAAACTAGATATAAAGAAAGCCTATATGACAAAGTAGATTAGTGATTCCTCTGCAAATTCATGAAAACCTTTGGCTTTTCAAAAGAATGGATTAACTTGATTTTCATTTTCATCTCGAGTCCTAGGGTGTCAATCTTTATGAATGGTACCCCCGAAGGGTACTTTAACATCTCTAGGGGACTCAAACAAGGGGATCCAATCTCCTCTTTCCTATTTATAATTATGGAAAAAGCCTTTGGTAGAGTAGTGCATAAAGCTCAAGAGAAAAAAAAAACTAAAGGGGATGAAGGTTATAGAGGAAATGGACAATCTAACACATCAACAATTTGCAGATTATACAATTCTATTTGGGGAAGGTACCAAGAGAGAAGCCAAGGAATTTAAAACACTTCTCAACAATTATATGAAAATATATGGGCAGATGGTTAATGCTAATAAATCAAAAATCTTCTTTATTAACACAAATTGTAGACTAGAAGAGGATATTTGTAACATTTTAGGCTTTAAAAGGGGAAAATTTCCCAACAAATACTTAGTTTTACTCCTAGATAAAAGGGATAGATCAAATAAAATATGAGACCCTATTCTCAATTGAATGGATCAAAAAATGGACTCTTGGAAAGGAAAGTGGTTATCTAATGTTGGCAGAATGACTATGTTGAAATCTGTACTATCAACATTGTCATCTTACCAAATGTCATGTCTACCCTTATCTCAAGGGGGAAAATAGAAAATGGATAAAAAGATAATATCCTTTTACTGGAAAGTAATAATAGAAGATAAGAAGTTGACATTAATTAGTTGGGATAAAATATGCATACCTATGTCAGAAGGGGGTATAGGCATACAAAATCTGGCTAGGCAAAATAAAGCATTATGAGCCAAATCAGTTTGTGAAATGTATAAGGAAATAGAGAGGGAATGGGCTAAAATTCTATATAAAAAACACATAGATGTAATAGATCCTAGTAATTTATTGAGAATAGAAAAACCTCCAAAAGGATCCAGGGTTTGGAACTCAATGTTAGAATGTAGAAGCTTGATTAAGGATAGACTATCTTGGGATATAAAAGGAGGATCGAAAGCCTTATTTTGGGAAGATTCATGGGGGTATCCATCATTAGATAGCATCATTATATCCCCGAGGGTGAAATTAATATTAGTAAATATGTCAAGAAAATATGTTAAGGATTATATATCAGTACCCAATAGGGACCCTACCTTAGGATGGAGTTGGAGATCATTAGAAAATACTCCTCTAATATTGGTTGAGAAAGAAAAATTACTTGAGGTGTTGCAGTCAAGGAAGATAACTATTAGGAAAGGAGAGGAAAAACTGATTTGGACATTATCAAATACAGGAGAATATGAGGTAAATGATAGATATGCACGTCTGATTAGAGCTCAACAATGGAAAAAAACTGAATTCCTAATTCACTAGTGTTGGGATAAGAAGTGCCTACCTAAGGAAGGAATTTTTTATGGGAAGCAGTCCAAAAAGGGATTCTTATAGTTGATTGGTTCAAAATGATAGGTTTTGAAGGACCTTAAAGGTGTCCTTTATGCAGAAGTGAGGAAGAATCAACCAACTATTTATTATTGAACTGTCCTTACTCTTATGAGTGTTGGTGTTGGTTAAGGGATAGATTAGGATGGAAGTCAACATTACAAAGCAATTTGATGGATACACTAAAAGGGTGGTCAAAATTAATAATACAAGTACATTTGGTATCCTATCAAAGATAGCTCCATCTGTATTGGTCTGGGAAATATGGAAAGAAACAAGCAGATGATTTTTTTAGGGAAAAGTTGTGGAAGTGAAAAACCTATGCAATAAGATAGAAGCAATAATAATTGAAGTAGTAAAAATAGATTGAGAGATGAGAGATTAGAAGAGGACTCCTTTTCACTTTGGGACATCAGGATTAGGAAATTGTGGATTGTTCTTAAGATACCTCCTCAATATGGTAAAGGAGGGAAATAAAGTAAACTAAGGAGATAATAATGCTCCTGGTACAATCCAAAGTTTGAAAGGCATTAATTAAAATTTGACGGAGCCTCTAGGGGAAACCCTAGGATTGTTGGGATAGGTTCCATTGTCAATAATTTCTTGATGTATCAGTTTGTGCAAGAATTACAAACCAATTGGAAATGCTTCTAACAATATAACATAATTAGAAGCTTTAACTGAAGGTTTCTTGATTTGTAAAGATTTAGGAATAGATAAGTTAGCTATAGAAGGTGACTCCCAAATCATTATCAATGCATTGAGAACTAAGAATACTCCAAACTTGAAGTTGAGAGAAGGTTTGGGTAGAGTTTTAGATATATTAGAGTACTCAAAAGAGACAAATGTAAATCACATTTATAGAGAGGGTAATAAAGAGACAGATAAATTGGCCAATGAAGGAGAAAATGGAAATATAATAGAGAAACTATGAGACTTATGAATATATGAAAAATATACATATAAATTACAAGTGAGGAATCTAAAGAGAATGTTGGTTTCTTAAGTAATAGAATATCCAAGGAAAGTATTAATATGAACTTAGGATTAACAAAAAGAAATAAAAAATTTATCATCATCGATTAAAGGAATATCATAGATGGGACAAAACTTAAATTCATGTTTTATTAGGCATTAGAGTTCAAGTTCACTAAATGTAGGGAGTGTTAATTCATCCAAGCACTAAATCTCATAATAAATTTAACATGTGCAAACTAAGGACCAAGTGCTGATAATTAGAGAACTTGTTTGTGTGTATTCCTTGTTCAATCACTTTAATGGGATTGAAGGTATGTGTGAATAATTATTAGATAATCATGGTTAAGACAACTCTAGGGAGAAGTTGCACGATAGTTTATAGGACCTTTCTAGGTTCTGATCTGCTATTAAAATATTGAGGCTCATACTTGAAAACTGTTCAATAGAAATCCTTAGATTGAATCTTTTCTAGCCATGGATACTCCAATCAAGTTGGGTGGTAGAAATAGAAAAAAGACCTTCGATAGTGAGGCCATGGTAGATAGGCTGAAACTACTTATTGTGTTCCCACATGATCTGGTGATTAGGGAAGTTAGAAGAGTCTCGAGAGATGACTTTATCTTTAGTGAGGATAGTTTTAGGTCAAATTCAAATATACTCGCCATGTTTGTTTCTATTTTCCTGCACTTTGAAAGAGATAGGGAGTTAGTGGAGTAGTTGTGTAGGAGCGTCTTCAAGAAAGATATTTTTCTTGGCTTAGCAAGGGTTCTGATTAATATTTATAATGACCTTACTATCCCTCGGCCTAGGAACTATAACCCCATCAGCATTAGGGTTCCAAGATATTCCATTGTCTTAACAAAGGATTTGGAGGAGTTCGGGAGAAGGAAAGGGGTTATTTCTCACAACTTGAATTTCCTTATTGATGTAGAGGGAAGTCGATGTCATCTTCAAATCTGCAAATTTTTCTATTTTTATTAGACTCCATAGTCATAACCATATTCACTATCCTTCGATATCCCGAAACCAATAGTATCCACCATAATATAGCAACATCCACCTTATCTTGAGCTTCATTCTAAATCAAAGATTCACCTTACCAATGTTCCATACCATATGGGTTGTTCTCGGTTGTGGATGAAATACATCTTAATGTGTTCTTTTCCTGTACGGACATGCATGTAATAGACACTCACCACCTTTTTCTCATTTCAATAGCCAAGTTCAAAACAGTCATCTACGACACTTGTCACTTTAAGAATGACACCTTAGCATCTTTTGCTATTCTGAATACCAATATCTTTGTAGCTGAGTCACCCACGGCCTGCATTCGATGATAATGACTATCATTGTGGGAGCGAAATTCGATAACCATTGCTCGTTCCACAAACAAGTAACTCAGCAACCTAAAGTCCTCCTCTTTCGCGGGTCCCTTCCAAAGGTGACTGTTGAAACTGTTTCTTGCTTTTTCCATGTGGCATGGATAGTTTACTAACTTCCATAGCTTGCTTCGCCATTGAACAAGAACACATGTAACGGTTTCTTGGAACCGTTATGGATTCATATCCATTCTCTATCATGCAAAACCGTTTCGACCAGCAAACCGGCTCTACCAACATAATGACTATTATAAGAAAATCACTACATAGCCAAATCGAGACTGTGGGTAAACAAAAAAGGACACATAATCAAAACTGATTCTTGATTATCGGGATTTAATTCAACTCTTGGCCAAATACAAAAATCAGTAACGTCCCAACTCGGGACTGTTCATAAAGATCAAAACATAACCAGAACTGCCTTATTAATATCACTGTTAATGACCCAAGAACTTGATATATATCACAGTAACATTCATCCACAGTAAAAACTGAAACAACAAATCGATATCACTAGATCGATATAGAAATTGTTAATCCTTCATAACCTGATTCATGAACAAAAGTAAACTCTTTAATCAAACCGGAACCATAGAACATATCGAATCAAAATCAATATCCCATTGCTGATGCGAAGAACATGAACACTCAAATCAGAATCTTCATAACCGATGTATATATATTTACCACTGTTCTATTATTCAAGACAAAGATCGACAACAGGGAACACAATAAACTTCAGTAAAATACACTTCCACTGTATTCAAAACTGAATCCACATGTGATTCGAAAGATTAAAATTATAAATGGCTCTCTGGTTCGAAACCAGAGAGCCCAAATACTTTCCTAACTTTCACTATATTTCGAAACTGCTATCCTATCGACCTCTGTCCTTCGATTACAAAAAGATGTCTATTTAAAGACAATTTGATGGTTATCAAAATTGGTTATAACTTATCGATGCCCCTTCGTATTCCTTTTGGAATTTCAATTACAATTGCAAGGTCTTTTCAAATACATCATAAGGAAAAATAATAAAGGTTCGATAAAATTGTAAAATGACTTAAATATATATTAAATTTGAAAGTTGAGGTGGTGCTCCTGCACCACTTATGTACTTGTTTCATGTTAATAGATTGAATATTTAGAACTGGTTCGAGGTTTACCTGCAGGAGGAAAGGCTGGAAACTAAGGATGAGGTAATTGAGATTGCCAATGCATCCTTTGAGGTAGGAGAAATATCTGCAAGTACACCTAGGGGAAATAAAAAGGAAGCGGATCATAATGGAAACAGAATCCTTGAGAAAGATTAAGCCTGTTATAACAATCTTATATATGATAAACCTTAACGAATGTAATTTATATATATATATTGTCGATTTTAGGCGTCTAGGTATAGTATAGAAACAATTATAGAGGTTCTTATTTTGAATCAAATGCATTCTTGGTTATAGATACTACAGTAAGACATAAAATGATCACATTTTGACTCCTATCTGTATAATGTATATATCTTGATAGTTTAGTAAACAAGTTTATATTAGCTATGATGCCTATTCATTGTGGGTTTTTTTTACTCCATACATCTGATGAATTCTAGAAGATTAAATTTTCCATCTAGGGGAGTTTATCTTTTATTTATCTCTTTATATTTGGTGTGAGACGATAGTCATTATTAACTTTCATATTTTAAAATCTATCAACTTCGAAGAAAGAATAAAACAATTTCCTTTGTGAAAAAATATTTGGCTCATTCCATATTTTATTTTGATTATGGATAAATTGTTAAGGTTGTGATTATGTTTCCAATATTATTTATAAAAAAAAAATTGATTGGTATCCAGATCTCAGTATGAGCATTATGTTTTCTGATTTTTTGGTAGTTGATATTTATTTGGGTTTCCTCATCCTTTTGAAAATGGGACTTATATCCCCTGCATAATTGATATTGATATCATGTTGAACTATTGGTATAACCATACTTATAAGACTTACAAGTTTGAGCTAAAGACTGGTGTTAAGTCTACTAGTAACCCTCAATTATTTGTATTCTATCTGGTCAGGGAAGAATGTGTGATCTTGCATGATTTAACTATTATTGAGTAAATGTTAATTTTTTTCATGGTTTTACACTATTTTGCTTACAACTATGTAGAATGGAGTATAGTTGCTACTGGAAAGGACTTACCCAAGGATTAGCTTCTTGTTCTATGATGAGATTTAGGAGGTTTGGCATTGTTATATGGAGGGTCTTTCATTTTGATCCTGGGGCGATTTGGCAATGATTGATATGATCTAATGGATTAAATTTGGTAGATCAATGTTGTGCTAGGAATATTTTTAGATCATTGAATATATATATATATATATATATATAATTTCTATTCATAAATGGAGCAGTACTGAAGTATTAATATTCTTTTGCAAATGTGAATTTTATACTAAATTGACTTTTTCCATTTCAATGATACTCATATATAGACTCATTAGTTTTTATATGTTTCCTAGATTATCTGAGATTTATGGAGTAATTGAGAAATTATTAATAAGTTTCATGGTATAAGAATCAGCGGTATGGGGTGTGATTAGTGTTAGTGAGTATCCATCTAAAAGATGCATCTAGGTTTTGAGAGAATATTTATTAATTTTGATTGGGAGTTAAGAATTTTACTTAAAGCATGCAAGGTTGTATAATCAAGTCTTTCACTCATATATAACAATTAAGTTTCTCATTTTGGATGTCTGGGATAACTGCGGTTTATCATCTTATGACCATTTTATAGAAAGAGTGTTAGAAGATAAGGTTTGTTAAATACATTAGAATAATGCATGTAGGGGAACTGATAACATTTTTCTTCATTTATGGTTTGGACATAGAGAATGAATCTATGTTTCTATCATCATTATGTTATCACTTTTTCTTGTACCTCAACCTTAAAATGACAGTATACTGATTATACTTGAATGAAAACTCCTTTATGACAAGAGAAAAGCTAATTGCTAAGGACTGGATAAGGTCCTTCTTCATTTTTGAGCTCCACATACTCAGGTAGGTATTACCTAGATAGTTCACTATGTTTCAAGTAAACCTCAAATGGTGGATTGGGTCTTCACTGTTATGTCATTATATTTCTGATTATATCAACAAGATACCACTCTTCAGATGGCTGGAAACAATTCTGAAAAAGAGCTTGATAGGGAAATACTTATGACTGTAATAACAAATAATAGTGGCATAAGGATGCTTATCCTTCTTCTTTTTATGATTTTAAACTCAAGGAAGGCTAACCTTTTGATTCTCTCTCTAAGGAATCAACAAACTAAATAGTATCCTACTGATACAAATTCTTATGAGTTTAGCTCATTTGTTCTTAGTAACAAGAGTATTTTGATTAATTTGATTTTGATATTGGATGAGGAACATATTGCAAATTATACCTCAGACCAGTG
>MU225937.1:188024-198693 GCA_018584345.1 Thuja plicata
TCTAAAAGATGGAAAGGAGGCTAAAAGATGTGATTTAGTAATTGAAAAGATTCCAGTGTATCAGTTCATTAGTTTTTTTTGTGACAAGATTGTGTATGAGTATGCAAGGCATACACATAGAGCTCGACGGTTGGATATGCAATTCAAGTTGTGCAAGGGCACATTCCCCCTTGATACCATTGTTTTAGTTGTCAACTTCACAGAGAACTACACTCTAAAACCACAAAATGAGGTGCAAGCAAAGTATTTTAGCTCTCAACAAGTTGCTATATTTGTTCATATAACATTTTTGTATCCACCTGAAAGTACAGAGGAGAATAGGAAGATATTGAGGGAGTATCATTTTTACATCAACAATGATCGTTCACATTCTACAGAGTTTGTACACGGTTGCTTTCATCTAATTTATGGTGATTTGAGTAATAGGAGCATATCATATTGTCAACACATCATATGGTCAGACAATTGTGCATCACAATTTGAGAATTCTCAGATGTTTTATTGGTTGAGTAGGATGCATACAAACATTGGTATTCAATATATGTATAATTTACAGAGGCTGGTCATGGAAAGGGAGAGCACGATGGTGCAGGTGCATGTATAAAAAGGGCCTTAGCATGTGAAGAATTAAAGTACAAAGAACAAGCAACATTTTCAGATGTAATATGTATTGTCTAGTAGTGTAATGCTACAATGGGTCTAAGTAATGAAGGTGAGTCTACGGTTTGTAGATTTTTTTGGTTGATGGATGAAACTAACATTACACCATACAAGGATTGTTGTACATTAACAGGATCAAGTGAGCTACACTCTTTTAGACGCTCTAATGCAAGTTCATGTATCATCCACACACGACATATGGCATGCTTTGTTCATCATGCACAAATGAAGATTGTGATGGGTGTAAGTCAAAGGAATGGGTCGACGAATGGTCTACACAAATTTTGAGCCCACTTGACTCCTATTGTCCCCCAGCAGCATTGCAACTGACACAAATGGAATCATCCATTGACTTTGATCATTTGTCTAATCTAGTGCAACCAGGTAAATTGTCAACTCATGTAAATACTCTCAAATTTAGTACTTTATCATAAGTATTCGTTGAATTAATATCCTTGTTATGCTTCTATCATTACAGACCATGTTTTTGTTGTTATTGCACCTAAAGACAATGATAAAGGGATGTATTATTATTTGTGTCATTGTGTTGAGGCCAAAAATAAATTGGATCACTTGATTACAGATAATGAAGGATTAGAATACCCTACATGAGCAGTGGTTGTAACTGGTACATGGCTTAGATGGTATTGTATGAAGAACCCTAGGTTGTGGTTGTTCGAGGATTGGGAGACACACAGGAAGATTATTCATTATTCCAACCTTGTCCTTGCATCAAATTTCCATTTGACCAAATATGGAGGAAAACCAAACAATAAAACTCTTTGGAAGGTTCGTGAGTCAGACCATGAGGCAATACTTGCGACAATAAAGGGTAGGGAAGATCCAGCTAGTTCATTGGACTAAAAGTGAATCCAAAATTTTGTAATGTTGAATCTAGTTGAATGCATGTGCATATAACATGTATATTTGTAAAGGAATTAATTCCCTTGAATCCAAATTGGGTGGACTGTAAATTGCTCATGCATTACCCCATATGTATAACGGGAAGTTTGTAAGATTTAATAACAAATTTTCTCTTCTATTTTTTGGGGAAATACCAGAGGTTTTCTCTTCTTAGATCTTTCCTCCTGGTGCTCCTAATGAGCTGAATTGTAAACATATTTTTCATCATTAATTAAAAAAATAATGTTTACCCTACAAATTCTAGAAATATATGTTAAGTTTATTGTCATGTTTCATGCTAGCACATTCTTTGTATATATGTATTTATAAAAAAATTATTTTAACTATCGAACCGCACATTTAAATCATTTAAAAATATTGAAAACCACTCGTCGTGGCATCGAACCATCTCCACCAATAGTTTTGGAATGTCGGGTGAATGCTAGGAACGACCTTGTCATGGAGACGAAGATGCTCGAATGTTGCCGACTGCTATGGAGCCAAGTGTCCCTCAAGGTGCACAAGGCAACAAAATTGTTGATATTCAGTAGTTTGTTTCTCAAATATCTTGAGGTGGTATCGAAAATACATCAAGTGCTATAGGACTGTTTCACTGAGGCCTACAATAACCTATCTCAATTTTTGGAGATTCACTTCTGTTTTAATTTTCTGACCCAATCTGGGTTGATGCCAAAACTTGCAATGTTGCACAGTTGATTGCTGAAACATTGTATATCTTGAAAACTGCTCATTGTGGCATCAAACCGTCTCTGTCAATAGCTCCAGAATTCTAGGTGAATACTAGGAACAACCCTGCCATGGAGTCAAAGAGGTTCAAACATTGTTGACCACTATGGAGCCAAGTGTCCCTCAATTTTTGGAGATTCACTTCCATTTTCATTTTCCCAACCAATCTCGGTTGATGCCAAAACTTGCAATGTTGCGCAGTTGAATGTTGACACATTGCTTATCTTGAAAACCGCTCATTGTTTCTTTGAACCATCTCCACCAATAGATCTAGAATTCTGGGTGAATGCTAAGAATGACCCTGCCATGGAGGTGAAGAGGCTTGAATGTTGTCGACCGCTATGGAGCCAAGTGTCCCTCAAGGTGCACTAGGCAACAAAATTGTCGATATTCAGTAGTCTGTTTCTCAGAGCTCTCAAGGGGTATCGATGATCCATCAAGTTCTATAGGACCATTTCATAGAGACCTACAATAAACCATCTCATATTTTTTAGATTCACTTCCATTTTCATTTTCCCACCCAATCTTAGTTGATGCCAAAACTTGCAATATTGCGTAGTTGAATACTAACTGATTGCATATCTTGAAAACTGCTCAAAGTGGCATTGAACCATCTCCACCAAAAGCTTTAGAATGTCGGGTGAATTCTAGGAATGAACCTACCATGGAGGCGAAGAGGCTAGAACGTTGTCGACTGCTATGGAGCCAAGTGTCCCTCAAGGTGCACCAGGCAACAAAATTATTGATATTCAGTAGTCCATTTATCGGAGCTCCCAAGGGGTATCAACAATCTGTCAAGTGCTATAAGACCATGTCATGGAGGCCTACAATAACCTATCTCAGATTTTGGAGATTCGCTTTCATTTTCATTTTCCCGCCCAAACTCGGTTGATGCCAAAACTTGCAATGTTGCACATTTGAATGCTGACACATTGCATATCTTGAAAAATTCCCATTGTGGCATCAAACCATATTCTCCAATAGCTCTAGAATGCTAGGTGAATTCTAGGAATGACCCTACCATGGAGGTGAAGAGGCTCAAACATTTCCGACTGCTATGGAGCCAAGTGTCCCTCAAGGTGCACTAGGCAACAAAATTGCCGATATTTAATAGTCCATTTCTCGGAGCTCCCGAGGGGTATCAAATACAAGATCATGTCACAGACACCTACAAAAAACTATCTCAGTTTTTGGAGATTTGCTTCCATTTTCATTTTCCGACCCAATCTCGATTGATGCCAAAACTTGCAATATTACGCAGTTGAATGCTGACACATTGCATATCTTGAAAACCACTCATTGTGGAATCAAACTGTCTCTTCCAATAGCTCTAGAATGCTAGGTGAATCCTAGGAATGAACCTACCATGGAGGCAAAGAGGCTCGAACATTGCCAACCTCTATGGAGCCAAGTGTCCCTCAAGGTGCACAAGGCAACAAAATTACCAATATTCAGTAGTCCATTTCTCAGAGCTCTCGAGGGGAATTGAAAATTCATCAATTTCTACAAGACCATGTCATAGAGGCCTATAATAACCTATCTTAGTTTTTGGAGATTCTCTTCCATTTTCATTTTCCGAGCAATCTTAGTTGATGCCAAAACTTGGAATGTTGCGCAGTTGATTGCTGACACATTGCATATCTTGAAAATAGCTCCTCATGGATTCAAACCATCTCCACCAATAGTGTCAAAATGTCAGGTGAATGCAATAAATGACCCTTCCATGGAGGCGAAGAGGCTCAAATGTTGTCGACCACTATGGAGCCAAGTGTCCCTCAAGGTGCACCAGGCAACAAAATTGCCGATATTCAGTATTTTGTTTCTTAGAGCTCCCAAGGAGTATTGACAAGCCATCAAGTGCTAAAAGACCATATCATAGAGGCCTACAATAACCTATCTCATATTTTGGAGATTCACTTCCATTTTCATTTTCCCACTGAATCTCGGTTGATGCCAAAACTTGCAATGTTTGCGCAGTTGAATGTTGACACATTGCATATCTTGAAAAATGCTCATGATGGCTTCGAATGGTATTTTCCAACAGCTCTAGAATGCCAGGTGAATTCCAGGAGTGACCCTACCATGGAGGTGAGGAGGCTCAAACATTGCTGACCGCTATGGAGCCAAGTGTCCCTCAAGGTGCACCAGGCAACAAAATTATTGACATTCATTAGTCCATTTCTCAGAGCTCTTGAAGGGTATCAATGACCTGTCAAGTGCTACAGTACTGTGTCATGGAGGCCTACAATAACCTATCTCAAATTTTGGATATTTTCTTTCATTTTCTTTTTCCCACCCAATCTTGGTTGATGCCAAAACTGGCAATGTTGCTCAGTTGAATGCTGACACATTGTATATCTTGAAAACCGATCATCGTAGCATCAAACCATCTCTGCCAACAACTCAAAAATGTTAGGCGCATGCTAGGAATGACCCTACCATGAAGGTGAAGAGGCTAAAATGTTGCCGCCGCTATGGAGCCAAGTGTCCCTCAAGGTGCACTAGGCAACAAAATTATCGATATTCAGTAGTCTGTTTCTCAAATCTCTCAAGGGGTATTGACAAGTTGTCAATTGCTACAGGACCATGTCATGGAGGCCTACAATAACCTATCTTTGTTTTTAGAGTTTCACTTACATTTTCATTTGTCGACCCAATCTCGGTTGATGCCAAAACTTACAATGTTGCACAGTTGAATGCTGACACCTTGCATATCTTAAAAACCACTTGTCGTGGCATCAAACCATCTCTGCCAATAGCTCTAGAATGCCAGGTGAATTCTAGGAACAACCCTGCCATGGAGGTAAAGAGGATCAAACGTTGTCGACCGCTATGGAGCCAAGTGTCCCTCAAGGTACACCAGGCAACAAAATTATCAATATTTAGTAGTCTATTTCTCGGAGCTCCCAAGGGGTATCAATGATTCATCAAGTTCTATAGGTTCATGTCATAGACATCTACAATAACCTATCTTGGTTTTTGGAGATTCACTTTCATTTTCATTTTCTGACCCAATCTCAGTTGATGCCAAAACTTGCAATGTTGCGCAGTTGAATGCTGACACATTGCATATCTTGAAAAAAAATCATCATAGATTTGAATCATCTCCACAAACAACTCTAGAATGTTAGGTGAATGCTAGGAATGACCCTACCATGGAGGCGAAGAGGCTCAAACATTGTCGACTGCTATGGAGCCAAGTGTCCCTAAAGGTGCACCAAGCAACAAAATTGCCGATATTTAGTAGTCTATTTCTCAGAGCTCCCGAGGGGTATCAACAAGCTATCAAGTGCTAAAGGACCATGTCACAGAGGCCTATAATAAAATATCTAGGATTTTGGATATTTTCTTCCATTTTCATTTGCAGACCCAATCTCGGTTGATGAAAAAATGTGCAATGTTGCACAGTTGAATGCTGAAACATTACATATTTTGAAATCCACTCATCCTGATATCAAACCATCTCTACTAACACCTTCAATTTGACATGTAAATACTAGGAATAACCTTTTTATGCTTCACAACTCATTCGAACATTCGAGACCACAATGTGATGACATGTAATTAATTGAATGTTTGATAATGTTAAGTTGAAGATAATGCAAGACATTAAATCAGTTAATGATTTGTATTGTCATTGAAGTCAACTTGATATCATCTATACAATCATGTATATAATGCCAAAGACTTCAGAGAATCAATAGAACAAAGGTTATGCTTTCAACAATGCATAAATTTCAAGTATTCACCAAGTGACAAATAACACTGACAGAGTGCACACCATCAGTAAAAGAAAAAGAGAAAAGTCACAATGATACCCGACAAGCAGAAGACAGTGTTGCCTGATGAAGAAAATCCATAGGATGTCTGACAAGCTAAAAATAGAGTTGCCCGATGAGTAAAATCCAATGATGCTCGATGGATGGAGATCTGAAAGCTAACCGGAGTCACACCGACGGAAGTGTTAGTTGTCACCGACGACTAACTGCAGAGTTCACCGACAGAACAGAGAGTTCAAAAAATGACAAAATATCTAGTTGGCAAGAGCTAAAGATAGACTTAACTAGTTTTTTCTTTGTTTTATTTGACCAAAGTTAAGTGATTGATTTAAAGAAGATTTGTATAGTTGGCAAAAATATAACTACAAGATAAATCAGATTAGCTGGATTGTTTTTCATGCCAAGAATCAAGAATCAAGAATCAATGAATATCATGTCTATATAAGAGACAAGCTTAATTCATTTCTGTATGCATGGAAGGGGAGTGAATAGAAAGAAGATGCTAAAGAGAAACTGATGAAGAATAACATCATACAGTCCTAATCAATCAAGCTAAAGGAGAGATAAAGAATTTTGCAAACACCGATGAGCAGTGAAGCACAACATCACGAAGTAGAAAGTGTGGAGCACAAAAAATTGAATTGATACATTGATCAGAGAGGTAATATACTTAAATAGATCTGAAAATCTGTAATTGAAAGTTGCATCAGGAACAGGTCATAATATTTTAGTTTAACCATTGAAGAATCAAGTCTCTTAACCAAGCAGGACTTAACAGTCTTCTATATATTGAGGTACATCCCAAGGAGTGCCAAAAAGGTTGATTCATGAAAGTAGCATTGGACTTGCCCGATACCTATTGACAGTCTAAGAAGGAGGTTGATTCAAGGATGGTAGCAATAGATGCCCGATACTAACTGACAACCTCTATGTATAAAATCCTCTAACAAGGTCACACTTAACAGTGTGTTTGTAACCTTTAACAGGATTGGCTCCTAACAGGGCTCACTTCAAAAGAGTGAAAATTTGGGGTACCGGTCCCAGTGGTTTTTCCCTTAATAGGGTTTCCATGTTAAAATCCATATGTTATGTGTGTATGGTTTATTACTTTACTATTTTACATTTCACATATGCATTTCTGGATTGATTGGTATAATCTGCTTATTTACTGAGTTTCGGTAAATAGTTTTACTACTTATCAATAATCAAGGAGAATAAGGATAGACAAGGAAAACTGACAGACAGTTAATCATTATAAGTATTTCATGGCATGCATATTGTAGGGACTTAATAATCTGAGGTTTATTTGATTGGTGGTAAATAGTTGAAGGATAAATTTTGAGGCCATTGATTCACCCCCCCTCTCAGTTATTACTAATAATTGGTATCAGGGCTTGTGTGTTTAGAAAGAAGGTTTCAAGCCCTAATTCAGGATCACAAGATGAATAGACGAGATGTGCCCAAGTTGAGCGAAGACTACTTTTCCTCATGGAAAAGTAGGATAAGACTCCACTTATCAGGTATTGGTAATGATGTTACTCAATTCCTAGATACTTAATATGTGTTTCCTACTGGAGTACTGACATTAGATCAATTGAGAGAGAAGCATGAGCATAACTGCATGGTTATAGAGCTTTCTTCCTCACTCTCTGATGCTGAATTTGAAGATGTCAAGGATTGTAAAACTGCAAAGATGATGTGGGACAAACTGAAGCTTGTACATGGAGGTGATACAAATGTTCTGAGAGTCAAGGCAGAAAGTGTTAGAGGAAATTTTGATAATCTCAGAATGAAAGAAGGGGAAAACATCACATAGTACAACACAAGGATAAAAGAAGCAATTAATTCTAAAGAAGGTGTTGGAGGTACACTTGAAGAGGAGACAGTGGTAAGTAAAATCTTAAGAACCTTATTGCCTGTATATGCTATTATATTTTCTTCCATTCAAGAAATGAGAGCAGTAAAAAACATTACAGTTACTCTTGATAGTTTAATTGGTAGACTGACTTCATTTGAGATGAATAACTTTGACAATAGTGTCTTACCAAACTTACAGTCTACATTTAAGTCTTCAATGAAAATAAGCAAATCAAGTCATAGACACTCATTTAGAAGAGACAGTGAAAGTGAAAGTGAAGAAGAAGATCTAGATGAAAATGAAGCACTTATGGCTAGAATAATGCAGAGAGGCAAAGGTAAATACAAAGGCAGGTTACCACTTGTATGCTTTAATTGTAAAGAGATTGGACACTTTTCTGCAAGATGTCCTAATAGAAGAAAAGATGACAAAAGTAATGACAGATCTTTTGAGAAGAAATCTGATAGAGGTGATAACAAAGATTACAGAGGTACCGACAATTAGAAAGATGAGATACCCGAGACTACAAGGATAAAGGCAAGAAGGCTAGCTACCTAGCTGCTTTCAAAGATGAAGATACTGACACCGAACCTGATGAAGACATCAAGATGGTATTTGTAGCTATGAAGGATGATTTAGATGAAGATGAAAGGTATGTAGAAACTGTACTCATATCTAAGCTTAGCAAGAATGACATCTGGATTATAGATAGTGGCTGCACTAAGCACATGACCAGTGACAAAGAAAAGTTTAACACTTTTGAGTATTATAATGGTGGTACAGTAAGAATGGGTAATGATACACCTTGTCCAGTTGAAGGTAAAGGAACAATAATGCTGAATAACTTGATTAAATGTGAAAATGTTTATTGGGTAAAAAGATTGAATTATAATCTATTAAGTGTTTCTCAACTGAATAATTCAGGTCACAGAGTAGCATTTGAGAGCAAGAAGGCAAAGATCTTCAATGAATTAGGAAAACTGATTGGTATCAGTGAATAGACTAAAGGTAACTTAATCTATCTAAATGATACTAACACCACTTGCTTAATGACTAGAAATGAAGATATATGGTTGTGGCACAAAAATATTGTGTCATGTGAATTTTGACAACATGATGAAAATAAGCAAAATGAGAAATATAAGAGGCTTATCGACGATGACAAAGCTAGACAACATCATGTGCAAAAATTGTCAAAAAGGTAAAATGACAAAGTCAAGCTTCAAAAGTAAAACCCATACATTTGATGATATTCTAGAATTAGTCCATACTGATTTATGTGGACCTATGAGGACAAAGAGATATTATGGAGATAGATATTTTATTCTCTTTGTTGATGATTATTCTAGAATGATGACAGTTATGTTTCTAAAAGATAAATCTGAAGTATTCAAGATGTTTAAATGGTATAAGACTATGGTAGAAAAACAAAGTGGTAAGGATTTGAAATGTTTGAGATCAGATAGAGGAGGAGAATTTATATTAGATGAATTCACTAATTTCTGTAATGAGTATGGTATAAAGAGACAGGTTTCTGCACCAAGAACACCGCAGTAATATGGGATTGCTAAGAGAAGGAATAGATCAATAGTTGATTGTGCAAGAACACTGATGATAGAGAAAGGCATCACCCAAATATTTTGGAGGGAAGCTGTCAGCACTGTTGTCTATACACTTAACATAGTACAATTAAATAAGGACATAAATAAGACACCTTATGAGCTATGGTATGGTAAAACACCCAATGTAAGTTACTTCAAAATATTTGGTAGTCGATGTTATGTCTTAAAAGATGATAGAAATGGAAATCTTGATGCCAAAAGTGATGAAGGTATTTTTCTGGGGTATTCTACCAAAAGCAAAGCTTTTAAGTGTCTCATCAAGGCCTCTAAAAAAATAGTTGAAAGTGTAAATGTAAAGATTGATGAATTTGTAGAAAAGAATGAGTTGAAAAGAAAAACAGAAATAGAGGACTACAACAAGTTTCTATATTGTGAAGAACCCAACACTCTGCCTAAGAAACAATGCTTAATTCCATAACAATAGAATGTTGCAACCGAAGGTCAAATTGTTGTTACCGACAGTTAGGATAATTATAAAAATAATGTGCAAGGTAATGAAGAATAGAATGAAGATCAAAATAATGATCAAGCTGATAGACAAAGAACTATACCTATACTTGAAAGATATGTAAGAAGGAACCATCCAAAGGTCCAGATCATAGGAGATAAGAAAGCTGGTACAAGAACAAGAAGTAAGTCTCTAAACTCAAATTGTTTAATTTGTGAGTTTAAGCCAAAATCTGTCAATACTGCACTAGATAATGAGGAATGGATAAGTGCTATGAATGATGAGATTGAGTAGATTGAGAAGAACAAAATATGGTCACTAGTGCCAAGACCAGACGATAAGAATGTCATCGGTACAAAATGGATATTCAGGAATAAGCTGAAGGAGAATGGAGAAGTCACAAGGAACAAAGCAAGGCTAGTATGCAAATGGTATGCACAAGAGGAAGGTATAGACTATGGAGAAAATTTTGCACCCATTGCTAGGCTAGAAGGAGTGAGAATACTACTCTCTTACACTACATATAAAGGATTCAAAGTATATCAAATGGATGTCAAGTCAACATTCCTAAATGGAATACTTGAAGAAGAGGTATACATTGAGAAACCAGAAGGGTTTGTCGATCCAGACAAGAGAAACATGGTATGTAGAC
>MU225937.1:198778-256866 GCA_018584345.1 Thuja plicata
CACTTTGATTGCTGAAATATTTGTTGATGACATCATATTTGGAGGCAATGATATGCTATGCAAATCATTTTCTGATGAGATGAGAAAAGAGTTCAAGATGTCTATGTTTGGAGAGATCAAGTTCTTTTTTGGTCTACAAATCATTCAACAAAGTGAAGGTATTTTCATTACACAGTCCAAATACATCAAAAAGGTCCTAAAAATATTCAAGATGGAAGATTTCAACCCAGTTGGAACACCGATGGCTACTAGATGTAAGTTGACAAAGGAAGACAAGACAACAGAGGTAAATCAGACTTTGTACAGATCAATGATTGGAAAACTCATGTATGATGTACACACTAGACTAGATATTGCACACGTAGTAGGAATTGTTGCTAGATTTTTTGCTAACCCCAAGGAATCACATATGACTGTTGTGAAAATAATTTTGATATATCTAAAGAATAATGAGGAATTTGGCTTATGGTATAGAAGAGAAGGCAAATTTGAACTTAAAGTGTTTACCGACGCTGATTGGGCTTGAAATCTTGATGACCGGAAGAGCACAACTGAAGGAGCATTCTTTATGGGTGACAGACTTGTCACATGGATTAGCAAGAAGCAAGGATGCATCTGTCATTCTACTACAAAAGCATAGTATGTTGTTGCAGCTGCAAATTGCTTAAACATTGCATGTATCAAATAGTTACTGGAAGGTATGCATATAAAGATCTCAGAACCAGTGATTATCTATTGTGATAACACCAGTGCAATAAACATTTCTAAGAATCTAGTCATGCATTCAAAAACTAAACACATTGCAATCAAGTATCATTATTTGAGAGAACAAGTTTAAGAAAAAGAGGTGATACTTGAGTATGTGCAATCAAAAGAACAATTGGCTGATATCTTCACCAAGCCACTACCCAAAGACACATTTGAGTACTTGAGAAAGAGACTAGGGGTCAAACCCTTATCTGTGAGTCAGTAATATAACTGAAGGCTGCATCAGCCTACATAATATCATATTATCAAAAATGTTGATGCAAGCAAAAGGATAAATTTCAAAGCTACATCTATATACAGACATGTATATATCAAAACCGAGCACCACAACATATTGATGTATTGCTGATGGATAAGGGAAATTCAAGGAATATATTATGGATGAAGAGAAAAGATTGTTTGACATAAATATCAGATATCTATGAGATATTTGTTTGGCATTGTTGTCAAAGGGAGAGAGATCCATATTATCACATTCTTCTAAAAAAGAGAGAGATTATCCATTATCATATTACTCCAACAGGGAGAGATTATATCATTAGGGAGAGAAAATTGTATGAAATTTTATACAAAGGGAAAGTTGCTGAAAAAGGAAAAAGAAATCATAAAAGAGAGAATAGGGAAAGGAGAGAAATTAACACAAGAAGAAGATTCAACACATGAGAAAGTAAAAAGCTGCAAGAATCAAATCTAAGCTAAAACAAAGCTTACCGGTGATCAGACATTTATCGGTTCACAGAACAAAATGATTGGTAGTTTGATGAATCTCAACTGTTGTATTTCATATTGTATTATAAATAGTATAATGTGATAATATATTATGTTTCCATCAATGCCAAAGGGAGATATTGATGACATGTAATTGATTGAATGTTTTATAATGTTAAGTTGAAGATAATGCAAGACATTAAATCAGTTAATGGTTTGTATTTTCACTAATGTCAACTTGATATCATCTATATGATCATGTATATAATACCAAAGACTTCAGAGAATCAATGGAATAAATTTTATGCTTTCAGCAATGTATAAATGTCAAGTATTCACCAAGTGACAAATAACACCGATGGAGTGCAAACCATCGATAAAAGCAAAAGAGAAAAGTCACAGTAATACCCAACAAGTAGAAGATAGTGTTGCCTAACAAAACAAAACCACAAGATGCCTGACGAGATGAAAACATAATTTCCCAACAATTAAAATCCAATGATGTCTGACGGATGGAAATCCCAAAGCTAACTAGATTCACACCTACAAAACTCTCAGTTGTCATCAACGACTAACTGCAGAGTTGACCAACAGAACAAAGAGTTTAGAAAATGAAAAAATATCTAGCTAGCAAGAGCTAAAAATAGACTTAACTGGTTATTCTCTTTGTTTTATTTGACCAGAGTTAAGTGATTGATTTAAAGAATATTTTTACAGTTGGCAAAATATAACTATGAGATAAATCATCATTTATGCTTTAAATCAGATTAGTTGGATTTTTTTTCACGCCAAGAATCAAGAATCAAGAATCAATGAATATCATGTCTATATAAGAGACAAGCTTAATTCATTTCTATATGCATGGAAGGGGAGTGAATAGAAAGAGGATGTTGGAGAGAAACTGATCAAGAATAACTTCATATAGTCCTGATCAATCAAGCTAAAGGAGATATAAAGAATTCTACAAACAACGATGAATAGTGAAGCACAACATCACAGAACAAAAGGTGTGGAACACATAGAATTGAATTGATACATTGATCAGAGAGGTAATGTACTTAAATAGATCTAAAAAATCTGCAATTCAAAGTTGCATCATGAATAGGTCATAATGTTTCAGTTTAAAAATTGAAGCATCAAGTCTCTTAACCGAGCATGACTTAACAGTCTTTATATATTGAGGTACATACCAAGGAGTGCCAAAAAGGTTTATTCATGAAAGTAGCATTGGAATTTCCTGATACCTATTGAAATTCTAAGAAGGATGTTGATTCAAGGATGGTAGCAATAGATGCTTGATACTAAGTGACAACTTCTATGTATAAAATCCTCTAACAATGTCGCACTTAACAGTGTGTTTGTAAACTTTTATAGGGTTGGCTCCTAACATGGCTCACTTTAGAAGAGTGAAAATTTGGGGTACCAGTCCCAGTGGTTTTTCCCTTAACAAGGTTTCCATGTTAAAATCCATATGTTATGTGTGTATGGTTTATTACTTTACTGTTTTACATTTCACATATGCATTTCTTGATAGATTGGTATATTGTGCTTATTTATTGAGTTTTGGTAAATAGTTTTACTACTTATCGGTAATCAAGGAGAATAAGGACAGATAAGGAAAACCGACAGACAGTTAATCATTATAAGTATTTCATGATATGCACCTTGTAGGGACTTAATAATCTGAGGTTTATTTGATTGGTGGTAAATAGTTGAAGGATAAATGTTGAGGCTACTAATTCACCCCCCCCCCAGTTATTACTAACACAATGTACTAGTGCATCTCTTAATGTTCTTGTAGTGCCCTAAATAGGTCCAGGTGGTCAAAATACTCCAATAGGACTAAAATTGGGTAGGATTGATATTTTTTTATCATATATGAACTATTATCATTTCATTAAGGTGTTGGAATGAAAATTATGAGTCTAGGTTTATGAAATAAAACATGCATATTCTCATTAAGTATGAATTATTCAGTGATAATATACATAGATACAAGTGCAAACATAAATATAAGACAAGCAATTCACAAAGCATAAGACATCCACATAAACATAAAGTATTTACATCAGTACACATGATATATTCGTAGAGCATGAAGAAAAATATATATGTCCAATAATGTCATAGATCAAATATGTCCAATAAAGTTAAATTGGCATCATTAAAGCCAAGTGGATATAGAACATGTCACTTATACAATATACAAAAATATGTCCAGTAATGTCATATTGGCGTACAATGATTATCCCTAATCTAGTCATTTTCTAGAAGGGGAAGAAAACAAATCCTGGGTTGTCTTTGATCGTCGCATTGATGGAGATGCAGTACTCTTGCGAGTGCACTCACTAGTCATCCTGTCTAGACTCTTCTGTAGCTCGAGCTGATAAAATAACAAGTATAAACATCAATAACTGATATACATAGAAATTTAATTATAGGACGACATAAAATAGAGTATTTTCTTACCGCTAACAAATAGTCACTATGTACATCTACCGAAGGGGCATGCTGACGATATGGAGTAATGAGTCCCTACAACAATGATCAAAATAATATTTAAAATACATATATTAATATCATTAAAAATTTCAATACAAACAATTAAAATAACAATTCTAATTAAGTTATCTCTTTCATACCTCGATCAATGCATCAGAACTAGCTATAGCTATAGCTACACCACGATTCAAACTATCATGAACAAAAGGAGGAGTCTCTGATGTCATTGACTGAAAATGAAACAACAAGAGTATTATGCAGTTATCAAGAATACCTATAATATTTTATGACCCCACTAATTAATAAATGATACCTTTCTGAAGGTGCCACCACATCCTTTAGTGTACGGTGTCAATGTCGTAGCTCCAACATAAAACTAGTGCACATGTATGGTAATTTGTAAGACAACCATTAATATAAGAACAAACCACTGACTTGTTAATTATAATGCATTATTACATATATACATGTGGACTAAATGATGTCATCACAAAGGCAGGTGAAGGAATGTGATCATTGTCATGACAACTTTGACACTAGATTTTATTAATAATTTTTCTACTAATTTAGTTATTCATTCATTTTTTAATTAAATATAATCAATTAAATCAAATTAACATGCAAATAAACATACCTCAACAAAATGTGAACGAGGCCCTTTGCTGTCTACAGTCAATGTCGATGGTCCAGCAGTGAACTAATGTACATGCATAATAAGTTATGAGACAAACATCCATATAATTATAGAATAATCAAATGTATACTTTAAAAAATGTTTTATTTGATACATACTTTTGGAGTTGACGTGGTAGTGTATAAAGGGTCTGGGTGATCATTCCCACTGCCACTGACACTATTTCCCTGAATTTTCATCATAAACAATAGATACTAATTTAATTAAATCCATTCATTTAAAAATGAAATATGATCAAATAAATTTAATGAACTTGCAAATATTTACCTATGTATCAATGCCAAATGTTGTATTGAGAGAGTCATCAGTCCATCATCCTCTTCCTCTCTCTCGAAAGTACCAAATGTGCATAGGGATCTACAAGAAAGACAAAAATGACCCCTCGCAGATTGACCATGGTCACCCTCGACTAGAGGAGTGGCACACTGAATGAGAGTCTATGTCAGATCACTAATCGTGCCTAGTATGTCCACCTCCATGTGTTCCTTCACATTGAAAGGAATACTAACATGATCCACCTGTGGCTTTCCACTGGACAACCTAGGTGCATTAGGGTCATGATGTGCCATAGGTTTATCAAATGATGACCCCCCACCTCTACTCTGAGACTCTAGAAAGTCAAAAATAATTTGGCATTTCCTTTAGGACAAACTCACAATAGAGTTTCCTCAGGAAATAGATAGGAACCTCTTGATTTTTACAGGGAGGGGAATCAAAGACCATCCACCACCTTTCCCAAAAATTTGTTTTTGTATCTTCATTCAAGCACCAATGAATTGGGATCCTCCTTGTTGTGGGTTTAAGAGTTTCAATTTCCCCTGGCTTTTTAAAGAGTTTGCAAATGTCAGCTTTTGTGATTTTTTTTTTTTTTTTATGTCCTCATATGATAATTTATTTGTATAATATTTCTTTTGTTCTTCTCTTTTGTCATTCCATAAATTTAGTTGCCCACTAACGGAACCTATGTGGGTCAAGATCAATTCTAATTAATTTGAAAGTGTTGCCCTTCTAGGATTTGTACCAATAGAATCTTTTAACCTCCTAATTAAAGATTTTATTTTTATTTTCCCTTTTTCTATTTGGTTTATCAAGTTTTCATGTGTTCCAAGATGAGGTTTCTCAATTGGCGAGGGTTGTTGGGGTTCATTTTCTTGGTTATTTTCAGCATCCATTTGTTCATGAGGAGAAGATGGAGGGTTTGGTTAAGGATTTTATGTGGGGAAATCATTCCTTCCTGGCAATTAAAAGAAAATCTATTTTAAAACTCTAATTAAACATAAAATTTAAGACAAGAGACTTTGACAATCAAATTTGAAGAAAAACTAAAAATTAAACCTAAATTTCAAAACAAATAGCATTCAAGGTTGTAGAATCACTTACCTCTTCTTTCAGTTTGACCTTGTTGACGTCGTGGAGCCATTTTTTGCTTCAGTTTGATGGAGAAAGCCTCACAATGAGTCGCATACACGATGTTATGAAGAGAAAAATAGCAAGCTGGGACTTTGGAGAAGGAAAATAAGCCACAATATTTAGGATCATTAAAAGAAAAATATACAATTAAATCTTATTTCTTGTCTTGTCAAAACAACATCTATGCTCATATCAACTATAGATGTTTTATAACACTCTTTTAATGGTAAGCACATTTCTTGCAATTTAACCGAATTCTAAAGTTGTATTAGGTAAAAAAAACAATTATAGTTTAAAAACAAATATGATTTAAAGCAAGGACTTACAACATTATTCATTAGTAGTTATCAAGAAATCAAGCTTACAATCTCATTTTTAACTAAATAATAATGATTTTAGGATTATTACCCACAAATTATATCTACTAGAAAATTAAACTAAAACAATTTCAGTTTTTTTTTTGCATTCTATTACATAAACCAGGCGCGTTGACTATGATTTCTCTTTTTGCATGCATCTATGTTATCTCAGACATTTCCTACCATTATGATTTGATGTACGACCATTCCCATTCAAGCACAGGCAGCACCTTTACGGATGCGGGTAAAAGTTGTTGAATCTGGCTTACACCTGCCGGTTTGCATTTTCCTAAGAGTCTTTTTGTGCATACCCAATTGCTTGAGTTTGGCTTTATCGCCTGCCAATTTCTTCATCTTGAACGTTCTGCGTATGAAATTGTTTCTCCGTGTCTATACATAGATGCTCGTGGGGTTGTTTTGTATGTTGCAAAGTATAATTTTTTTACTAGGATTGGAAAGCTATAAAATGTGAGATAATAATCACATTATGTATTAATGAGAGGGATAAATTGAATCTCTGAGATTTTTTATCATAAACATTTAAACTTAAGAATATTTCTTTAGATAAGGATTGATGGATGTAATTCTTAATAGGATTCCTCTTATTAAGTTTAATCTATGAGGAGTTATATATTTAGGGATATTTGTAACTCGTTTCCATTTTTTATTTTCTATCTGTATTTCTTTTGATAATTTACATTCCTTTGACATATGCTATCTATCAAGTGATTATTTTGTTGTACTACACTTCGTGTAAAATTTTAGAAAATATCATTAGGCTTCACGGAATATCTTCAAGATGAAAACCTACAAGAAAGGGTCATGACTAATTGTTTCCTAAATAAATAATTTGGTGAGATAGTACCACTCCAAAATAAAATCAATTACAATATCAATTTTGAGAATGTGCAATGAAAGCTCTCGAAAGATTAAGTACTAAAATTATAGCCTTGTAGGTATTATCCTGGTTGATCAATAAAACCATTGTTAACTCTTATGTACATTGAATAGTGAAAATAGTCCAAAAATAATAAAAATGGAGAATCCTCTAGTAAAATAAAGGCATTGACTTATTGGGTCTTGATCTCTTCCTTGAAAATGGGTAACGTCCCTAGTCTCCCTTAATGAAAATGTGACAGAAGATTATGATTTTCTCTAGAAGGCTAGAAGAGGTCCACGATAAGTGTATATGAAAGATAATTGTTACAAAGGAGCGGATACCATTATTGGATTATTTTATAGTGACTCACTTAAAGATATATTATTATATGACCTTGTTAATGTGTTTCATCTAGTAGTTTCTACATTGCCAAACATTTCAATAGTTGGCCATCTTTCAAAATAATCTTGAGTAATTCCTTATGTAACATCATGCTCGAACTGATTTTCCATGAGTGAACATAGATTATCAAGGGGTAATTTGGGAATAAACATTTTACTTCAATCACATTCTTGGATTTTCCTTAATAACAATAAGGATAATTAATTCATGCTACATGAATGCATATAGGGGTTATTAGAAATAGTATTCAATTAGTATGATGAAAATTATGTGATCATCTATAATTCTATTTAATTAACCTTGAGGGATTGTTGATAAGAGTGACTTGAGTTGCAGTCATTGCCTTTATGCAGATAGTTTATGGGCTTTTGTATGTTATTACAGTTTTTCTTAATTTCAATTACGTAATCCTCTTAGTGTACATAATAGTTATAATACTAGAAGTGATGGATAAGGTGTGAAGTATCTGTTGTGGTTCCACAACACATGCCCCATTTTGGCCACTTGGGCCTAATGGGGACCCCCTTTTTTTGGGTCTTTCAGCCTTTTGGTCAATTTGATTAGGCATCTGGTGAGTCAAATTATGGGCCCATGTGCTCCCGATAGTTGGATGTTGGTTGAGTCAACTCTTGGTGTCCCCCCCCCCTTTTTTCCTTTTTTGGCTTCTTTTATGTTTGTGTATTTTTTAGCGTTAGTGTTTTTCTAGGCAAGTTTGGAAGCTGCAGTGAAGGGGTTTTCTTCAATTTTTGTTGGGTTTTACTTAGGTTTAGGGCTTTCTTTGTCTCCTTTTTAGAGTTAGATTTAATTTCCTTGCATGTAGACTTATTTGTTCTATTTTAATTTATTTTTTCAATAAAGATTGCTGACGAGGCATCCTTTGTGATTGCAAAACTAAGAATCTCGATGTGGCGTGTTATGAACCGATGAGTTAGACAAAATTATTTGATAGGATTGACTTGCAACTTTATGAAGATGAGAATAGAGAGAATTTATGTTCTACCAAGAACCTTGTAAAATAATTCATAGAATTGTGACTATGGTGAATGCAAAAGATGATTTACAACATATGTTTTTGTTCAAGGAAAATATGAAGCAAATCATAGATGACATTGAAGAAGTTCAGAAGTTTGAAGAAAGCCTTTTTCAAGTTTAGGAAGAGGCAACAGGAGAAGTTAAACTTTATGGAGTTACTCAATTTTGATGAAGTCCAAGAAGTTGCAAAGAGATTTTGCAAAGCTCATCCTAGGATCCGGCCAGTGGACTTAGCCATTTTTTTCAATCATGAGATTTTTTGGAGTTTCAGATTTTTGAAGTTTTAGATTTTCAGAATTGTCCACAACCTCAAAAATCCTAAACCAATTCATTTGGACATAGCCATTTTTTAGT
Organism: Thuja plicata; assembly: GCA_018584345.1. Classification (NCBI taxonomy): domain Eukaryota; kingdom Viridiplantae; phylum Streptophyta; class Pinopsida; order Cupressales; family Cupressaceae; genus Thuja; species Thuja plicata. Next base: position 207,888 of record MU225937.1, read on the forward strand.
CAAAGTTTTAGAGGTTCAGAGTTTTGGAGGTGTCCAAACCCCAAAACCTTGAAATCCTGAAATCTCAAAACCCCAAAAATCCTAAACCAAATCATTTGGACTTAGCCATTTTTCAGTCAGAGTTTTGGAGGTTCAGAGTTTCAGAGGTACCCAATTCCCAAAATCTTGAAACCCCAAAAATTCTAAACCAAGTCATTTGAACTTAGTCATTTTTCAGGTAGAGTTTCGGTAGTTTGGAGTTTTAGAAGTGTCCAAATCCTGAAATCCTGAAATACCAAAACCTGGGAAATCCTAAATCAAGTCATTTGGAGTTAGCCATTTTCAGTCACGGAGGTTCAGAGGTTCAGATTTTGGAGTTCGGATGTTCGGAGATTTTGACTTGGGAGGCTCGGACTTCGGAGGTTTGAAGGTTTGGAGTTTGAAGGTTTGGAGTTTGGAGGTTCAGATGTTCAGAGTTTGGAGGTTCATAGGTTCAGATTTCAGAGTTTGGAGGTTTGAAGTTTGGAGCTTTAGAGGTCTACAACCCGAAAAATAAAGGGTCATCAAATTTCCATACTTAGTCAAATTTTGCAAAATGAAGATTTTGACACATAGCCTTTTTCCCAAGGGTATTTTTCCTTCGTAGTCTAAAATTTTGTGGGCCTTTGAGGATCTATACATAGCCATTTTCAGCCTTCCAAATTTTGGAGCAAAGGTCGGGGTCAAAAATTTCTTGGTCATTCTGACGTGAGGGAAATTTGCATGAAGGGTTTGTTCCAGATCAAAATACCTGATGTCTTGGGTTCATGTTTGGTTAAATAAAGGATAAAAATTATTTTCATGTGCACAGAGAAGCTCAGATGAAGATTCCAAAGAAAACTCCAATTTTTAAACGAAGACTCCAGTTCAAAATGGTGGAGCTACAGTTCTGATTTCTTGTTTCTTGGGCGGTTCTGGTCCTAATTTCTTGTGCGAATGAGATGTAAATGGATTAAAAATGCATGCAAACTTGTTAACTATCAGCTAGGAGTAGTTTTCCTTAAGTAATCTCTAGTTTTAGATTTGTTTTGCCATGTTTTAGTGTAAATGGAATCCTAGTTTTGGGTTTCTTAGTTTTGTAGTTGAAGCACTATATATTTCATTAGAACAATGTAATAAGGGTCAGATCTTTTATGCAATAAAGATATACAATTGGTGCTTCATTCACGGTGTGATATTATTTGTTGTCTATGGGAAATTAATGAATTTGTGTTCACTTGTTCATTTCTTTCAAAGAGATTATTTCTTTTATTGTGTTTGGATCTACAATTAAATTAGATTGGAGTATGTTATTGTTCATCGATCTTGCTGTGATGAATGATTGGGAAAGATAATTCTACTACTTGAATGATAAATCCATCTCGTGTGTGTCCACATGCTTTTGGCTTCATGATTTGATAGGTTTTGAAAATCTTGCATCTTGATAAGTTTTCTCCAAATTATTGTACCTATTGGGTATAGATTCGTGACGTGTTCTGATTCATATTCTAAGGGTTTCCATATTTCTATAATTCAATTCGCAAGGAAGGTTTAGAAATGGTTTATGTCCGTTAGGATTTCATTTTAGAAAAATTTTCTTCATTCTTGTTACCCAAATATTTTATCTTTTAAAAATCTAGATAGATTAAATAATGATTGTATGGGTTTAGCGTACATTTTACAACATTAGTAAAATACAAGCATTGATAAATTCAAAAAATACAAAAAGTACTAAAGTTTGTTTGTAGCTTGAAGTCTTGAAAGAACCAGCAAAGACCTTCTCGTGAACAATTCACATTTATCTTCAACTGAGTTCACCAAGCGGTTGTACCACGACCACGGAAACCCTTGGGAATAACTTTGTTATTCTTTCAAGAGAGGAAATCAGATTTTGAATTCCTAGCAATTGACTTGTGTAAAAACAATGCTCAACAGTATCATTTATCACCTCCTAAGGGTTTATTCTTAATATTCCATGATTTGATGATATGAATATTCTCTTAGAACTATTGTGGATAGGTAGGATTGAATAAATCATCGCACTTGTGTGTCCTTATATATTTTTATTTAGATATGTAGATATTTGCATGGATGAAGTTGTCATATTCTTGTGTGGAAATTATATCATTATGAGACCATTCGTGAGATTATATCAAATTTATTGAATGATATGTTTATGATAACTTTCTAGATTTTCTAGTTACAAACTGTTCTCTTTAAGAATCCACATATTCTTTTGATTTCTCTATGATTGAGATAAATACATGTTATGTTTATCTTTTTGGATTAATATGATTAAGATGGAAATGAGGTCTTGAAATGATTTTAGATATAAATAAAGGGTTGTTTCTTTTGATGGCTTAATTACGATATGTGCATTTTATGTGTCCATGTTTTTGTTATATGATATTTGGATAGATCTTTCTACACAAATATCATTATTCTTGTCAGTTTTACATTATTAGACTCTCTCATGTTGGGTTGGGTATCTTTCATGTCATGAAAGTTTTCAAGGGGCATAACTGCTTCGTAGTAGGGTGATAAAGCACTCTGTTATGCCCTGTATACCCGTCCCTACATTTTGTGGGCAAAATGTTGGGACCCCCTTTTTCCTTTTGGCCTTGTTTCTTTTCTCTTTGTCTTTCTCCAGCCTTTGCCTCCGCAAGGGTCATTTTCTTTTCTTTTTGGTTCTCTTTGCTCTGGGACCCGGTCCTGAAGTGTTTGTCTTCTTTGTTCTTGCCAGATCCCGAACTCTGGGATTCTCTATCATCATGACTTCTTTTGTTAGAAGGTGCGATTGCATGGAATCCCCGGGCCTAGAGTCCAAGGGTTTTCCTTTTTCGGGGTTTGCAAAAGGAAGAAAGTGGGATGTTTTTACCCTTGTGGTATAAGTAAGTTTCACTATTCATTTTTAAATTTACCACGATCAAAATACTTAGAGCGATTAAAGTGATTCAAAGGCGATTAAGATGATTCAACAACGTTTAGGTTTGATTTTCTCTCTGTGATTAACAGTTGATTAGAAATAATTTGTGGTGGTGTGTTAGCAGCTGTTTGAAGCTTCATGGTTTATAGAGCACCTCCCATGCTCCTCCCATATTCTCTGCATTTTAAGGTAGGCCCTTCAGTTCTCTTCCTTCATTTTTTTGTTTTTCTTGGTTTTTTCTTTGTCTCGCTTGTCGTGCTTTCTAGTTTTCAAGTTTTTGTTTCTATTCTATTCTTGCTTGTCTGTTGTCACCTCTCGTTGGTGGGATGACTCTACTAGAGGGTTGTCTGCCCTCTTCACAATTGTAAAATTAGTGTAAATAACTTTTATATACTCTGTACATTTTGTAATTATCTATAAATGGCTATATATATGCTAGTTTTAGGTTGGCCTACAAGTTGTGCTTCGACCTCGTTGGGCTTCGACCCTCTATAGTTGATGTATAGTAGTGTATATCCATCATTTTTTATGATGAGCTCACCATGCCTTTTTACGTTTCAACCCAATTTTTTGAGCTCACCCTCATGGTGCCTGCTTGGTTAGAGCTCGGCACATTGCCTATTCGAGCCATGGCAACTTTTCTCCCTCCTACTGTCATTTTGTATTAATGACAAGATTAACTCCCCCACAAGTGAGCATTCAAAAAACATCCCATCTGGCATTCATTTCCCATGCATCAGCCCACTTGTTTCCATTAAGAGCCTTTACACCATCTGTCATGTGGCCACATGGAAACCCATGTTACCCTAGTATAGCTAATTCTCAGTCACTTCAGTAATGGCTAGTTTCTCTAGACTTTGGGTGCTGAGAAGTCCCTGGGTCTTTACCCATTTATGTCACCTAAACCAATGCCCCGGAGCCCCTGGGGGCCGATCAGAATCCAATATTTTCTTACTATTATACTTTGGGATTTTGATGCATACCAATACTCTTTGAACATGTGCAAAATGGTGGTGAATTCCGTAGAGCCTATAAAATTGTTATATCTTTCATCATATTATATGTATTGACGGTTCTCTAGTCTTGCAGGTTGCAGGTTATTTAACAAGATGTCTAAAGTAACAACTCCTCCTAGAAGTCCAGAGCTTCCAACTACCTCCACTTGGGCAGCCACGAAAACAAAGGCAGAAAAGCTGCTAGCCAAACTCCCCTTGACATCCAAATACCTAAAGGAGGGTGTTCTCATGGGGTCCAAAGTGGACTCCAAGCTGCTAGAAATAATAGATATCAAGCCTGGACTATGGGCTGAAATGCAGAGCCTTCTCCAAACCATGTACCAACAGCGGGCTGCCAGAGATGGTATGGCGAAGAACATGGCCACCTCCGATATCATTAAAGCTCCAAGTTTTCCCTGCCCGATGCAAGCACCTGAGCTGATCCTTCAACTAGAAATGCTCTACAACACTCCCACCCAGGTTGTTTTTCTTGCTAATCCTCTACCATTACATTATCTGGCTACCATTGTTAATCTGGATGTCGCCACTTTTTCTTCAGGACTGTGGATCCCCCAGTTCAAGGGAGCCATTGTCATCTCCTAGTATGTATCACTGAGGAGTTTGAGGAAATTCCCCTTCTTGCCCGACAACATCTCAACACTCACTGGTTAAAGTCCCCAAGAAGGGACCACAAGAAGATGAGGCTGGAGATTCCCCGCAGAGACTTCAAGGAATGCATTCAAATGGGAATCATATTTTTGTGCAGGTTCCTTGGAGAGCCCCATGCTAGAGAGTTTTCAGCATGGATGTATTACTTCCTCTACTACATCACCACTCACAGTCAGACCTTCGACTGGGCCACCATCATTGCCAATCATGTAGACTTCTAGCTCAAGAATATCCTCTAGAATTCAAAGTTCTACATGACTTTGTATGTATTATGGGAACTAGACCAACAAAGACCCAATTTTTAGGGTTTGCAGATAGTGGGTGCTCTTAGGAATGGACCCGCCTAGTTGGCCCCATGGGGGCATTATCCTTAGGTTCAATGGGAACTTATCTTCCTCAATTTTTGCAAGGTAAATGACACATTCATCTACCACATCATTTTGACACTCGCTCAGGATTCTGGGTACTGGTTGTCACAGGATTTGATGAACTTGGTGAGAACTTACGACAATTACTTTATTCAATTCCAGCAGCACATATATATTTGGGTGACCAGCTTCTCTGGGAAGCCCTACCTACTCCCCAGACACTGTGGGGATAGGATCATTCTTTTGGAGTTTTGCAGGCAAATCCTGGAACTCCACACATTATTTTCCTTGAATAAGGTCACATATATTCCATTCCTGATGACTTGCAAGAACTATTCTTGTATTCTTACAGTAGCTAAGGAGGCTGAAAATGAGTTAAAGAGTCTGGGACAGGCAGAATTCCACCATACCAGAAGTAATTTTGATATGGTAGGAAAGATAAGAGAGGTGCTTCTCAGGCATCCATGTAGCAAAAGATGACATTAAGGATTTTGGGTTGTATTGCGAAGATAGTTTTGATCTTTGGGCCCGATAGCATTCCCAGATGTCCAGAGGCTTGATGAAGGGCCTCAGCCTTCGGGGCTTCCCAAAATGTTTTTCAGACAATGGGCCTCTGGAGGACCTGTCATACAAGGCACAGGGGATCAACAAGTTAGATCTCCCTCCTATGGATTGGAGCACCCCAGAGAGCTTAACCATTGAGGATGTGAATCATCACATCATTGATAACAACCACAAATATTTTGAGAGGGTGTGCCTGAGGAGTACCCAAAAGGGTCCAATTTTGTGGGGGTCTGCTTCGACCCCTGGAGCTATCAGACCAAGCAAAAGCAAGGCAAAGGAAAAGAAGGATGTCCCACCCCAGGTTACTCCATAGGATCTACTCCCCATTTTGGAGCAAATTCATAAAAAAATGGAGACGTCTAGGCTGACGAGTCAAAAGATAAGTGCCTAGCTTTCTTGTAGTCTCTTAGCAACTCTAGTGGGATCTTCCCACCCAATGGGATCCTCTTTGTTGGCAGTACTAATGAGTAGGAAGACATTCACTGAGGTGGAGTTTGTGGATATTCTAGATGCTGGGGCCCCATTACAAAGAAAGAAGAAGAAAAAGGTATTCAATCCCCCAAGCATATTTACAGGCCCTCGCATGCCTAATGTTCCCCCAGTGGAAGTTAGTTTGGACTCCCCCGAACTAGATGATATTTCGTACACCTCTCCCCTGCATGATGACCTTGATGACATCTTTAGGATGGATGAGCTCATGAACCTACACAGGGAGATAGAGAAGGCGATAAAAGAAATAGCCGCAAAGGAGGTGGAGATAATCCACGATGATAGGGAGACACAAGAAAAGGAGGTGATCCCAGAATAAGAGGTCCAGGAACCTGAAAAGGAATCAGAACAAGGAAAATCACAAAGGGAATCTAAATGGGAGGAAATGCCAGTCTAGGGGGCTGAGGCAAAATCAAGTAAAGAAAATGATGAGCAACCAAAAACTAGGGTAACCGAAACTACAAGATCAACTGTACCCCCAATTGTCACGCTTCAAACACCTTTGGTTACTCTAGGTGACCAAGTACCCTAGAGTACATTCAACAAGGTGGTCTCAGCGGCCCAATAGTCAAACATTGGCCAGACACCTCTGCCACCTCTGGAGAATGTTCCAATGGAGAATGATTTCCTGGTGAATGATGCCGAAGAGGAACGACAACATTAGGATGAGGGGAGAAACCCTAAAGATATAAATATTATTCCAACTAATGCTGAGAAAGATGGGGAAGTCCCCGATGATACAGATAATGAAAATGCAAGCAAAGATGGGGTCCCTAACACTGCCAACAAGGACGCCACCAGGGTGGAAGACACTAAAGCCTCCAGGGAAGAGGAACAGGAATAGGAACAGGAAAAAGAGAAAGATTCCAATGCGACTGCAGATACCAAAGAAACACTAGACTCTAAAGAAGGCCTTGATGCCTAGGCCTTAATAGAAAGACCACCCCAGCTACCACAATGGCTGGTAGAATCCAGAAAAAGGAAAGCTTCAACAACAGCAGGTGTTCCCCTCTCCTTGGCTGAGTTGATGGCCTAGCACCAAGAGGCTAGAAAGGCTAAGAAGGCCCAAACCATCCATACCCTTTAGACTAGTCTGGGAGGAAGTACCGTTACAATTGTTGCAACCCCTCCCCTAGATACAGATGCGGTGATAGCAAGGGCCAAAGATTATGCAATCACAGAGGTGCCTCTAGGGAGGAGAGATAAGAAGGGTGAGCTAGACCTATTAAGAGAGGCAACTCGGGTAGTTGAGGCCCGGTACGACAAATAGTTAGAGAAGTTGAAAGAGGAAAGACAAAAAAATGAAAATCTCCTCAGACTTCTAGCAGAGATTACATAGCCACTGGCCAAAATCCATCTGGAAGCCTCAACTTCCAGACCACCACCTTCGTAGGGTGACATGGATGCTCTTTGGGCCATGAAGAAGAAAGCACAGGCTATAGATGGGTGGATCACTGAGTAGATCAAGGTCGTAAGGAAATTTTTAGAGGTATCACTCCTAGACCTTTACTTGGTCAATAATATTTTGTACCAAGTAAAAAATGCCATTGTCTTATGGGAGGAGAGTTTAGAATAGTACAAAGGGTGCAGGACTGGATTAGAAGAAATAATTAACTCTGGGGAAGAGGTCGTTACAGAGGCGGGAATTTTGGGAGATGAATCATTCAAATTCATTTGGGCCCATTACTCTAGACTTTGCGTCAAGATTGAGGTAAGCAAGCAACTGGTTACATCCCTCAAAGATAAGGTCATGACGGTTCGGTATCCTTTGGACCTATAAAAAGAATTTGTTGAAAGGGTTTCATAAGTTAATCCCTTCACCACTGAAACTTGTGCCCTGGAGGATTACATCCTTAGTAAATATGATGAGTTGATGGAGTCCCAGTATCAGTCTACCGAAGACTTCAATAGAGGGAAACTATCAAGAATATCTAAGATGATGCTTCGGGCTCATGACTCTGTAAAATTAGTAGAAGAATTTTGGGATGGGGTCAAAGATATTGAAGAAAAGTTTAGAAATATCCGTGATCGATGGAATAGCGTCAAATATATAGATGGAGATGGAATTAGGCAAATTTTGGAGACAGTCAAGAATAGAAAGGGATAATAAAGTTCTCCAGATTCCAGAGATTCTCACTAGTAGGGCGTATTTGTGAGCATTCATTATTCTTTGAGCGTAAGCTCCCAGATTCTGGAATTCTGGATCCAATAGTTTTGTATTCTTTTGATGACCAGTATCCAGGTTCCCCGAAGCTGACCGGTCATTTTCCACCAGTCAATAAAGGGTGTCAAAAAGTAGGTGCCTTCAGTTTGAGGGATGGCTCTGACAGGTGATTCTCCCAAGGTGTCTCTCAAGCATTAAGTACCTAGTGCATCGAAGATGGTGATATACATTTCTCATTAATGAGCCATGTAGGCTCGAACTCTAGGAAGATCAAATTTATTATTCTTACTTCAACACTGTCCTCAAGGCTGATTCTTCCATCCTTTCTTCTTGTCTTCTTCCTCTGACTTGTCAGGCCTCTTCTCTTATCGAGGTGATTGTAAGTGGTGTAGGTAGTACCTGCCAGCAGATATTATATTTTATTTTTTAGTGTACAGTTAGATTAGGTTAGTTTTAGGGAAAACTATCTGTATAAATAAGAAGTCTGACCTCATTTCAAGGGTCAGCAGAATTGATGATTTTGCAGTCCAAGTAGTAGCTAGAAGAATTTCATTTTCAGTAGTGGAAAGATCTCAATTCTCAATAGTTCTTAGTTGTTAGATGCTCTCTTGGAGCCATTGATGTACACACCAGTGATGCTAGAAAACTATTAATGAAGAAGGAGGAACACTTTCTGGCAATGATGTTGTGGTGTTCTTATCTCTGAGTTAACAATCTTTTGTGTTGTATGTTTCTAATGTCCTTTTCTCTAATGTTTTAGTAGATTAACGACCTCTTTTCCTTTTGTTATTGAACATGTATGAATTTCTGGTTCTTTATATGTTTAGTGTTTAGTGTAGTTCGTTAGAGCATGGTTGATGTCTGGAATATTTTGCATATTTATAAGTAGAGGGAATGAACTCTTAAATCTAATACATATTTTTCTATTTATTTGGTAAAGTTAGCATGCTTGTAGGAAACCCTGACCTATCACCAAAATCCCTGAAGAAAAGGACAAGTCAAAAACTAGCCAGCCCCCTGAATAAAATAGTCACACACCAGACTTAGCTCCCCGCACTGTCGAGACGTGACAATCAAGTGCTTGAAGGCCCAAAGAATTTATTCCCCAGACAACCTTTATAGGAAAAGTTAGTCGGTACCCTGGTACCCGGTGACAACTTACATTTGTTGATGAGACCGGTCACAAAGTCCCATCAATAGAAACTGGCGCGAGAAGGAGGGCATGAGCTCATCCCCTTCTTTGGAAGATTTTAATTTTACACCGCCCAAGGGTTCCCCAAGACATAGTTTTAGGAATCAAGATTTTAGTGGAATTGGATATTTTTCACCCACACACGTTGAAAGAATCCTTCAATCAGACCCAAACCCCAGAAAGTTTGTTGAACTTGAGCCTCCTGCTAGAAAGAAAAGGACCCCGAAGACCAAATAGCCTGCCAACCTTATCTGGGGATTTGATACACCTCAGAATACCCAATCTCCTTAGATAACCCCGGGGACTAACACTCCACCTAGCCAAAATCCAACACCCCCGATGGTAAATTACTTTGGTAATACTTGGTCCCCCTTGGGGCAGTTCCTTGATGCTACCAATGATCTTCCTCCACATCCAGAGAATATATGCCCTAGATATGAGCATCTAGGCCCTAGAACTATAGGAGAACATCTCCAGGCCTACAAGGATGCTATGAACTAACATTGAATCCAACATCAGGATGTTGTGACCCAGATGCTCCCTCTATCCTTAGGACAGAACAAGTTAAACTGGTACCTTAACTTGCTAGCCAACTACATCAATAGTTGGAAGGATATGGAAGACACCTTCGTAGCGGCCTACCGTGTTCACATGGACCTGACGTGGTGCCATAGCCACTTTATCTCTATTAGGAAGGAACTAAATGAGCCCCTTGTGACATTCAATCATCAGTTCTAACGTGCCTTGAAGCGGTGCATGGGTCCCTTCATCCCATCCACTAACATCACCATCTAGACATACTATAATGCTCTAGACCTTATTGTTACCACTCTCCTTTGGAGAACTACTGGCGCAAATGACTGGGATACTCTAGAAAAGGTTTACAACCTGGCCTTGGAGTTGTCTTTCAGTTTGAGCAAAGCTTCCCGTGGAACTAGGCAGAGCGCACCATTCAACATGATACCTGGTAGAACTTCTTACACCAGGGGATACAATCCCAATCAGGTAATGAGTTCCATGATGATGGCCATGACCCCACCACCGATAGACAAGCAGGCCCAATACATGTATCCATCACAAGCCCAGACAATACTGGGTCTAGAATTCATTCCCTCGAATCAACCGCAGCAAATGCAAAAAACATTGACACAACCCTACATAGTACCTTTCTTCCAGTCACATGTGGCTAGAGGATTGCAGTCCTCAACTCTGGGAGCTACTGCCACTTTCCACAGGAACCAACCACAACAATCATCACACTATGACGTGAACACCCAACTGTCTGCTAAGGTTGAATCCTTCTGATGATTGGTGTCCTCCCTGACCGTGGACATGGGATAGCTAAAGGTGGGGCCTTTTGCACCCCACAACCCCAATCTCCAAAGAGGGAATATTTTCTCTAGACAATGAAATACCAATTCTAGAGGTAGAAATTACAACAACAGGCCTCATCCCAACCAACAGCATGGAATAATAATGTGAATACCAGAGGTTCCCCTCTAAATCAAAACACCACTTAGGGCGGTGATGGACCTACTCATTTCACGTTGATCACATAACTCCACCCCCTGACTAACTGGTGTAGATTGAATGACACTGTCTCTCATTCTGAGGTGAATTGTGCCACCCTGGAGAAGATCATCATGATCTCCTAGCTAGACAAACAACAAAATATTGATTCATTCCCACAAAACCTTCCACATCAGAGCCTACTCACAGTGCCTTCACATGTGAGACCGTCTTCTTCAGGACAGATGAAGGAGACAAAGAAGAATCTGAATTGTAGGGGTTCTTTGATGAATCTATCCCGGCCTTTGAGGCCAATGCCTTCACCAGCCTGTAGACTCCCTACAACACTCAGAGTCAAGCTGAAAAAGGGCTAGTCTATACACCAATGCTTCCCAAGAATACCCCTACCCTGAACAATGTAACTAATCACTCCTTCCCGCCAAAAGGATCTTGGTCTAACCAAGCTAAGGATATGGTGGAGGGAAGTCAACTTTACTTGGGGGAGATTTGATATCACTAAGGTGTTAGAAAGAACCACCACCTCCATGACCTTGATGGATGTTTTACTGAACTGTCCCGAGAAAAGGAAGTCTCTTCTGAAGCTCTTGCGAAACCCAAAAGTTGTCATTCATCAACCTAAGAATGTCACATTTGATGATGTCAACTCAGCTATCTTCTAGGTAAACCCAAATGATCCTCCCTTCTTACTAGGTTTGAACATACAAGGGCAGAACCTACACAATTTCTTGATAGATTCCGGTGCTTTAGGATACATCATGCCTTTATCTATATGCCAGAAGCTCAGACTCTTTCCCACTCCATCCAAAGGCACAATAGTCCAATTGGAAAAAATGACTATAAAAATGGTAGGTGAGATGAAGAACATCTGGATTCAACTCATCCAAGACCCCGGGATATCAAGCATAATAGACATCCAAGTGGTAGACATCCCCCAAAATTATAGGATGTTATTAAGTCAAAATTGTTCTAAAGCCCTTAACAAGTATTTCTCCATGGACTTCTCCCATTTGTGGCTCCCCTCGGAGGGGAAGTCTAACCAAATCTAGGTAGAAAGTGAACCTAGGAAGAAGCAGGCCCTCACCGAAGTCGGGAGGGTTAATGAGGTCCTTTTCTCTAAAAAATTCCCCCAGGGTGTATAGACCCCTAGAGATCCTCACATTTGATTACACCCCTAGAGAAGATCCCATAGTTTCTTAGAGAATTTAGGATCTAGATGAAAAAATGAGGGATAAGGTTAACTCATAGGGTAATGCAACAACTCCTGCTACACTCTTGTCTGGCATTTGGTGTCGGGTGCATTATCAAAAGCATTCTAAAATAGAGTGTGAGCCCTACATCGCTGCTGCTACCAACCATATCAACACCCTCTGGGAGGAAGAACACAAACAAAATTTTCTTGGACCTAGCAATCATCTCAATAGTATGCCTAAGGCACTGCCTATCTAGGAATCCCAACCAAAGACTTCCCCAGAGGAAAATCTCACCCACATGCCATTAGAGCTGGAGGAAACTCCTCCTGACCCTCCCAAAATCAATCCAAATGCTACTTCATCTTCCCAGTCCCTAAAAACAAATAATGACTTGTGGACACTAAAGTTTGATAGGTCCCGGTCTAAACAAGGTTGTGGGACTAGAGTGGATTTGATCAACCGATGGGGGAAATCCTTCTTCGCATCTTATAGGCTATAGTTTGACTACACAAACAATTTCATGGAGTATGAGGTCTTGGTCCTCAGACTCCTATTCACATTAAGAAAAGGAATCACCTACCTCCAGGTGATGGGTGATTCAAATTTCATCATAAAATAGGTCCAGAGCCAATATACTTGTCATGACAAAAGGCTGGATGCATACTGCAACTAGGCATGGAGCCTCATTGAAGATTTTGATGCTTTTGGCATCAAGCTTATTCCCTGGAAAAGAAACTATGTTCCAGATGCCCTTGATGTATCTAACAACACCCTTGATCCAATGGATGGCTCAAGACTCTAGAATTTTTCTATTGAAATGGTCCCCACCCCGTCCATCCTAGAAAATATCACTCACTTTTAGGTTGGGCAGGGTGATGATGATGACAGGATCATTGACTTACCAACCAACACCATCCCTAAGGGTATGATATCTCTTGAATGCATCTTTGATTTGGACCCCCAGGGGTGAGAGAAGATATCATCCTCCTCTAAGGGAGGAAAATTCAAAAGGTCAACATCGGCCAAGCTGGTGAAGAAAAATTTGTGCATATCGGCACCTCCTGCTCCTCAGAAGAGGAGAAGATTCTTGCGGTTCTCTGAGAATACATTGACATAATTGCATGGGGGTATGAGGATCTAAAAACTTATGACACATCCATCATGACCCATACCATCCCACTGAAACCAGATGCTAAGCCCTTCTAGAAAAAGAAAAGACTAGTAAACCCATTGATCGAACCTCTAATTCATCCAGAGGTTCAAAAAGTGCTATCAGCCCAGATTATCTTTCCTATCTGGCACACAACCTGGGTTGCCAACCTCATCCCTGTGTGAAAGAAAAGTGGAAAAATTTTCCTTTGTGTAGATTTTCACAATTTAAACAAGACATATAAGAAGGACAATCGCCCTCTCTCGTCGTTGGATGAGGTATTGCAAATCATAAATGGTTCCCAAATGATGTCTTTCCTGGATGGATACTCTAGATATAACAAGGTCATGGTTAAGTACGAAGATAGAGATAAAATGACATTCACCACCAAGTGGGGAACATTTGCATGCTGGAGGATGCCATTTGGCCTTATCAATGTAGGGGAAACATTTCAAAAGGCCATGAACATTATGTTCAAAGGCCTGTAAACATATACATAATCATCTACATGGATGATTTGACTGTCTTCTCCCAGGACAGGCATGATCACTCCGCCTACCTCGCCCAAATTTGTGAGAGATGTCCTCGATATGGAATTTCCCTCAACCCTAAGAAATGTATATTTGGGATCACTGAAGGGAAGCTACTTGGGCATATCATCTCTGTGAAGGGTATATCCATTGACCCTGAGAGAGTTGAAGCAATGTTGAATCTACAAATCCCCGACAGTAAGAAGGAAATGAGGTCTTTCTTCGAAAAGTTAAAATTTGTATGATGGTTCATTACTGGATTCACTGAGATTGTCAAACCACTCAATGACATAATGAGGGAAGATACAAAGATTGAGTGGATTCCTAAAGCAAAGAAATCATTTGCCTAGATTAAATGAACAATCATGGAGGCACCAGTCTTGGCCAGTCCAGACTATTCCCTCCTGTTTCATATATACTCCTTTGCTTTGCCGTATTCTTTCATGGTTGTTTTGACCTAGAAGGTTGAAGGGGAAGAACGACCAATAGCTTTTATGAGATCTCCCTTCAAGAACACTGAAGTCTGATATTCATCTCTAGAAAATTAGGTGTTTTCTCTTGTCCAGGCCGTGAAGAAATTTTGGCACTATATTTTGCAGAGCAAAGTGCATGCTATCATTTTGGACCAGGATGTGAAGTCTTTACTGCTGCAAAGAGAATTGTGTGAAAGACGGGGGAAATGGATGGCCATCCTCCAAGAGTATGATTTGGAAATGTAACTCATGAAGATAGTTTTAGGCCAGCGACTATGTAGAGAAATGGCAGAAGGAATTCTCAACATTGAATGTCAAACCTATACGGTGGAGTCCATCACTCAGGTTCCATGGTATACCAATATGGTATACCTATTACTTAAAAAAAGATGCTTGTAGGGCCTTCCCCCCAACAAACATCATGCGCTACTATTGAAAAGTGTGCATTTCATGATAGAAAATGGGACACTTTTCCACAGGAATTATGAGGGAGTGTAGCTCTGGTGTATTAATAGGGTTCAGGATGCTAAAATTATTGAAGAATTCCATGGGAAGTTCGGGACCATGAATGGCTCAGCTGACACTACTGCCCACCAGATTCTCCAGGCTGGATACTATTGGCCCTACATCTTTAAGGATGTCTATGGTCATGTAAGGAGATGCCACACTTTCCAGATGGTGGCACATCATGAATGAAACTTGGCCATGCCTTTGCAGCCGATCTTTGAAGTTAGACCTTTCACCCAATGGGCATTTTAATTTATCAGTCCATTGAATTTATCAGGGAAATCAACCCCAACTCATTTGCCAACCACTGGTACATTTTGACTGCTATCGATTACTGCACACGGTGGTTTGAAGAAATTCCATGTAAGAACAACATGATAGACATTGTTATTAAACTCTTGGAAGAAAACATAATCACCAGTTTTGGAATGCCTTTCGCTATAGTGTATGACAATGGTCTAGAATTTTCTTCAGAAAAATTACTTGAATGGACCTATGAAAGAAAAATCACCCTGAAGTTCTCCAACAAATATTATCCCCAGGGTAATGGTGTGGTTGAGTCAACCAACAAAAATCTACTTGAGGTGATCAAACATCTGTTAGAACAAAACCCACGGGACTGGCACCAAAAGATTAGATTTACCCTCTAGGAGGATCATATTAGAATAAAGGCAGCCCTGAGGCCTTCCTCATTTCACCTAGTTTATGGCCAGAATCCATTATTGCCCATCAACTTACAAATCTTGGTCTTACAGTTTATGCAGGAATTTAACAACCGGGATAACATTGTGGAAGTTTAGCTTCTGAACCTGGTGAGAATGGAGGAATAAAGAGACGCGACACTAGAACACTTCATGCATCACCAAGTAGTATTTAAATGATGGTTTGACTGAAGAGCCCAATATAAGGCCTTTCAGATTTTAGACCTGGTCCTTTTGTGGGACAAGGCCCTGGAAAAGAAAGGGAAGCACACCAAGTTTCAAAGGCTCTTGCTCAGACCATATCTAATTTCTAAGATTTGTAGGAAAAATACTTATCACCTCAGTACCATGACCAGAGAATCCATCCCATTTCCTATCAATGGATAGTTTCTCAAGCACTATTTTGAATGAGGTAGGTGGTAAGTTTGCCCAAAGTTGTACTATATGTAAAGTTCCTGCTTGTAAATAGCTTTCCTGGTGCTCCTTTGGAGTTCCTTGTCCATGTAAATAGTTTGTCGGCCGTCCTTCAAGACCACCCCTTTTCCTTTTTTATTTTTTTGGTTTTATTTCACTTTGTTTCTTGTCTCTCCAGGTTCCCAGTGTGTTTCCCTCTTCTCATAGACAGGTATGCTTTGCATGACATCTAGTCCCAAGAACGATGCCTTATGCATTTTGGTGAATTCGACATCTATTGTTGGCATAGTGGAATTTTTCCGTGCTACAAAGTTATTTTGTAAGTATGGTAAAAGGTTATGGGTAATCTTCATCAGATTCATATCTTGAAGTCCGGACATTAGTTAAATAGAAAATCTAAGAAGAAAGGAAATGCATGGTCCTTGAGAGCAGATTGATTGCACAAGTTGATTGACCAAGTCTAAAAATCATAAAAATATCCTAGGTCCAAAATGTTCTCTCCTATTCAGAAATTTAAAATGGATTGCAAGGTGAAAGAAGTACTACCGTTAAAATTAGCTAAGCTTAAGGTTGACGGTGAAAGGAGTACCGCCTTCCCATCTAGAAAACAAAGAAAAGAACTAAAGAATGGAAAAATTTTATATCCGGGGGAACCTACAAGATATGATGATTTTGGTTTGATGTACTTAGTGTCTCCTTTATGCTTCTCCCAGAAGTCATCAGCTTAGTTTTCTTTCAAAGCACACACTTCACAACTGACGAAAGATCAAGAGATTGAATCAATGATGAGCCGGGTTTTCTCAGACACCTCATGCCTTGCAAGTAGGATGCTCCAGGTAAAGATAAGTTCTAGTTTTGCTAACTAGAGGTTCTATAGTTCTCAAATGCACTAAGGCATTCATCCCAGATAGTCACCATTTGTTATGCCCTACATACCTGTCCCTATATTTTATGGGCAAAATGTTGGGTCCCCCATTTTTCTTTTGGCCTTGTTTCTTTTCTCTTTATCTTTCTCCGGCCTTTGCCTCTGCAAGGGTCATTTTCTTTACTTTTTGGTTCTCTTTGCTCTGGGACCCGATCCTGGAGTGTTTGTCTTCTTTGTTCTTGCCGGATCCTGGGCTCTGGGATTCTCTGTAATCACGACTTATTTTGTTAGAAGGTGTGGTTGCATGGAATCCATGGGCCCGGAGTTTGGGGGCTTGCCTTTCTCTGGGTTTGCGAAAGGAAGAAAGTGAGATGTTTTAACCCTTGTAGTATAAGTATTGCCAGTCATTTTTACATTTACTGCGATCAAAATAATCAGAGAAATTAAAGCGATTCAAAGGTCATTAAGACAATTCAACAACGTTTAAGTTTGATTTTCTCTCTCTGATTAACAGTTGATTAGCAGTAATTTGTGGTGGTGCATTAGCAGTAATTTGAAGCTTCCCAGTTTATAGAATGCCTCTTGTTCTCCTCCTCCCACATTCTCCACATTTTAAGGTAGGACCTTTGGCTCTCTTCATTTTTTTGTTCTTCCTAGTTTTTGCTTTGTCTCGCTTGTCATGCTTTCTAGTTTTTGGGTTTTTGTTTCCATTTTTTTCTTGCTTTTTTGATGTCCCCTTCCATTGGTGGGATGGCTCTACCAGAGGGTGGCCCTCTGAATAGTTCTAAAATTAGTGTAAATAACTTGTATATACTCTATACATTTTGTAATTATCTATAAATGGCTGTATATAGGCTAGTTTTAGGTTGGCCTGCGAGTTGTGCTTCGGCCCTCATTGGGCTTTGACCCTCTATAGTTGATGTATCTTAGTATGTATCCATCTTGTTTTATGATGAACTTACTATGCCCTTTTACATTTCAACCCAATTTGTTGTGCTCGCCCTCATGGTGCCTACCTGGTTCAAACTCGGCACCTTGCCCATTCGAGCCATGGAAACTTTTCTCTCTCCTACTGTCATTTCATCTTAATGTTGGGATTAACTCCCCCACAAGTGAGAATTAAAATGACATCCCATATGGCATTCATTTCTCATGTGTCAACCCACTTGTTGCCACTAAGAGCCTTTACGCCATCTACCCTGCTGCCACGTGGCAACCCATGTTAGCCTAGTACGACTAATTCCCGGTCACTTTGGTAATGGCTAGTTTCTCTGGAATCTAGGTGCTAAGAATTCCTTGGGTCTTCACCCATTTTTGTCACCTAAACCAATGCCCTAGAGCCCCCAGGCTCCGATCAAAATCCAATCTTTGCTTACTATTATACTCTGGGATTTCGATGCATACTAATACTCTTTGAATAGGTACGAAATGGCGATGAATTCCCCGGAGTCCATAAAAATGTTATATATTTCATCATATTATATGTATTGATGGTTCTTTGGTCTTGTAGGTTGTAGGTTATCCAACAAGATGTTTGAAGTAAAAACTCCTCCTGGAAGTCCAGAGCTTCCAACTACCTCCACTTGGGTGGCCACAAAAAAAAAGGAAAAAAAGATGTTGGCCAAACTCCCCTGGACATCCAAATACCCAAAGGAGGGTGTTCTTGTGGGGTCCAAAGTGGACTCCAACCTGCAGGAAATCATAGATACTGAGCCCAGACTATGGGCTGAAATGCAGAGCCTTGTCCAAACCATGTACCAACAGAGGGCTGCTAAAGATGATATGGTGAAGAACATGGCCACCTCTAGTATTATTAAAGATGTAAGTTTTCCCTTCTCAATGCAAGAACCAAAGTTAATCCTTCAACTAGAAATGCTCTACAATGCCCCCACCTAGGTTGTTTTTCTTTTCGATCCTCTGCCATTACATTATCCGGCGGCCATTGTTAATCTGGATGCCACCACTTTTGCTTTGGGAGTAGGGATCCCCTAGTTCAAGGGAGCCATTGTCATCTCCTGATCCATATCACTGAAGGAGCTCAAGGAAATTCCACTTCTCACCCGACAACATCTCAACACTCACTGGTTAATGTCCCTGAGAAGGGACTAAAAGAAGATGAGGCTGGAAATTCCCCGCGAAGACTTCAATGAATGCATTCAGGCGGGAATCATATTTTTTTGTAGGCTCTTTGGAGATCCGCATGCTAGAGACTTTTTGGCATGGACGTATTACTTCCTCTACTACATCACCACTCACAGTCAGACCTTCGACTAGGTGACCATCATCACCAATCATGTAGACTTCCATCTCAAGAATATCCTCCAGAATTTGAAGTTCTACATGACTTCATATGTATTGTGGGCACTAGCCCAATAGAGACCGGCTTTTTGGGGTTTGTAGATAATGGGTATTATCAGAAATGGACCCAGCCATTTGGCCCCAATGGGGGCATTATCCTCAGGTTCAGTGGGAACTTAGCTGCCCCAATTTTTGTAGGGTAAATGACGCGTTCATCTACCACAACATTTTGACACTCACTCGAGATTCTGGGTACCAATTTTCACAGGAGGTGATGAACTTGGTGAGCACTTACGACAATTACTTTATTCAAATCTGGCAACACATATATTCGGGTTACTAACTTCTCTGGGAAGCCCTACCTACTACCCAGGTACTGCGGGAATAGGATCATTCTTTTAAAGTTTTTAAGGCAAATCCTAGAACTCCACACATTCTTTGCCTTGAAGAAGGTCACATATATTCCATTCTCGATGACTTGCGGGAACTATTCTTGTAGTCTTACGGTAGCCAAGGAGGCTAAAAATGAGTTAAAGATTCTGGGACTGGAAGAATTCCATCATACCAAAAGAAATTTTGATCTGGTAGGCATGATAAGAGAGGAACTACCCCGAGCATCTGCGCCACACAAAGATGACATTGAGGATTTTTGGGAAGATTGCCAGGATAGTTTTGATCTTTGGGCCCGGTAGCATTCCCAGATGTCCAAAGGCTTGATGAAGGCCCTCGACCTTCGAGGCTTCCCAAATGATTTTTCAGACGATGGGCCTCTGGAGGACCCAACATACAAGGCATAGGGGAGAGATAAGTTAGTTCTCCCTCCTTTGGACTGGAGCACCCTGAATAGCTTAACCATTTAGGATGTGAGTCATCACATCATTGATAATAACCACAAATATTTTGAGAGGCTGTGCCTGAGGAGCACCCAAAAGGGTCTAATTTTGCGGGGGTCTACTTCGACCCAAGAGCTGTGGGACCAAGCAAAAGCAAGGGGAAGGAGAAGAAGGATGTCTCACCCCAGGTTACTCCCTAGGATACGCTCCCCATTTTGGAGCAAATTCACAAACAAATGGAGGCGTCTAGGCTGACAAGTAACAAGATAAGTGCCCATCTTTCCCGCGGTGTCTTAGCAACTCTAGTGGGATCCGCCCACCCGGTGAGATCCCCTTCATTGGCAGCATGAATTAACATGCAGACATTCACCAAGGCAAATTCTATATATATTGTGGATGCTGAGGCCCCATTACAAAGAATGAAGAAGCAGAAGGTAGATAATCCACCAAGCATAGACACGGGCCCCGACATGCCCAATGTTCTCCCAGTGGAAGTTAGTTTGGACTCCCCCAAACTTGATGATATTTTAGAGACCTCTCCCCCACATGATGAATTTGATGATATCTTCGAGACAGATGAGCTCATGAACCTGCATGGGGAGATAGATAAGGTGGTAGAAGAAATAGCCACACAGGAGGTGGAGATAATCCCTGATGAAAGGGAGACACAAGAAAAGGAGATGATCCTAGAACAAGAGGTTCGAGAACCTGAAAAGGAATCAGAATAAGGAAAAGCACAAAGGGAATTTGAATGGGAGGAAATGCTAGTCCAGGAGGCCAAGGCAGAATCAAGGCAAGCAAATGATGAGCAACTGACAACTGGGGAAACTAGACCTACGGGATCAACCGTACACCCAACCAAACCACTTCAAACGCCTTTGGTTACTTTGGGTGACCAAGTGCCCCGGAGTACATTTGGTGAGCTGGTCTCAATAGTCCAATAGTCAAAAATTGGCCAGACACCTCCGCCACCTCTAGAGAATGTTCCAACGGAGAAGGATGTCCTTATGAATGATGGTGAAGAGGAACGAAAATAGTAGGATGTGGGGAGAAACCCTAAAGATATAAATATTGATTCAACTGATGCTGAGAAAGATGGACAAGTCCCTGATGATACAGATAACACCGGTGCTAGTAGAGATGGGGTCCCTGACACTACCGACAAGGACACTACTAGGGAAGGAGATACTAAAGCCTTCGGGGAACAGGAACATGAAAAGGAGAAAGAGTCTGATACAACCACAGATACTTGAGAAACACCACTAGACTCTAAAGAAGGCCCTGATTCCTAGGCCTTAATAGGAAGACTACCCTAGCTGCCACAATGGCTGGTAGAATCTAGAAAAAGGAAATCCCTGACAGCAGCAAGTGTTCCCCTCTCCTTGGCCAAGATGATGGCCCAACACCAAGAGGCTAGAAAGCCTAAGAAGGCCCAGACCATCCATACCCTTTAGACTAGTCTAGGAGGAAGTACTTTTGCAGTTGTTGCAACCCCTCCCAAAGATACAGATGCGGTGACAACAAGGTCCAAAGATTATGCAATCACAGAGGTGACTCTAGGGAGGAGAGATAAGCAGGGTGAGCTAGACTTGGTAAGAGAGGCAACATGGGCAGTTGAGGCTGGGTACGACAAACAATCACAGAAGTTGAAAGAGGAAAGATAGAAAAATGAAAATCTCCTCAGACTTCTAGCAGAGATTACACAACCACTGGCCAAAGTCCATCCAAAATCCTCCACTTCTAGACCACCGCTTCTTCTGGGTGACATGGATGCTCTCCGGATAGAGAAGAAGAAGGCATAGGCTATAGATGGGTGGATCGCTGAGAAGATCAAGGTCATAAGGTAGTTTTTAGAGGTATCACTCCCAGACATTTACTTGGTTAATAATCTTTTGGGCCAAGTAAACAATGCCATTGTCTTATGGGAGGGGAGTTTAGAATAGTACCAAGGATGGAGGACCGGATTAGAAGAAATAATAAACTCTGGAGAAGAGGCTGTCACAAAGGTGGGAATTTTGGGAGAGAAACAATTTGAATTCCTCTGGGCCTACTACTCCAGACTTGGCCTCAAGATTGAGGTAAGCAAGAAAATGGTTACCACCCTCAAAGATAAGGTCACGGCGGTCCAGTATCCTTTGGACTTATACAAAGAATTTGTTGGAAGGGTTTCATAAGTTGATCCCTTCACCACCGGAACTTGTGCCCCAGAGGATTACGTCCTCAGTAAATATGTTGAGTTGATCGAGTATCGGTATCAGTATTTTGGAGACTTTGACAGAGGGAAAATCTCAAGAATATCTAATATGATTCTTTGGGCTCATGACTCCATAAAATTAGTAGAAGAATTCTGGGATGGGGTTGGAGATATTGAAGAAAAGTTCAAAATTATTCGCGATCGGTGGAATAGCATCTAAGATATAGATGGAGATGGCATTAGTCAAATTTTGGAGACATTCAAGAATAGAAAGGGACAATAAAGTTCTTTGGATTCTGGGGATTCTCACCAATAGGGCGTATTTGTGAGAATTTATTATTGTTTGAGCGTAAGCTCTCACATTCCTGAATTCTAGATCCAACATTTTTATATTCTTTTGATGACTAGTGTCCAGGTTCCCCGGAGCCGACTGGTAATTTTCTAGCAGTCAATAAAGGGTGTCAAAAAGTAGGTGACCCTAATAAGGCATGTCAATTTGATGGATGGCTCTGACAGGTGATTCTCCCAAGGCACCGCTCCAGCATTAACTACCTGGTGCATCGAAGACGGTGAACCACATTTCACATTAATGAGGCATGTAGCCTCAAACACTGGGAAGATTAGATTGCTTCTATTCTTACTTCGGTGCTCTCCTTGAGGCTGATTCTTCCATCCTTTCTTCTTGTATTCTTCCTCTGACTTGTTAGACCTCTACTCTTATTGAGGTGATTGTAAGTGGTGCAGGTAGTAACGAACACCAGATATTATATTTTATTTTTGAGTGTACAGTTAGATTAGTTTAGCTATAGGGAAACCTATGTGTATAAATAAGAAAGTCTGACCTTATTTCAAGGGTCGGCAAAATTGATGATTTTGGAGTCCAATTAGTAGCTAGTAGAATTTCATTTCTAGTAGTTGCAAGAGCTCAATACTCAGTAGTTCTTAGTTGTTAGATGATCTCTTGGAGCCATTGATGTACACACCAGTGATGCTGGAAAACTATTAATGAAGAAGGAGGAACACTTTCTGGCAATGATGTTGTGGATGTTCTTATCTCTAAGTTAACACTCTTTTTTGTTGTATGTTTCTATTGTCCTTTTCTCTAATGTTTTAGTATATTAACAACATCTTTTCCTCTTGCTATTGAACATGTATGAATTACTGGTTCTTTATATGTTCAGTATTTAGTGCATATCATTAGAGCATGGTTGATGTCTGGAATATTTTGCATAATTATAAGTAGAGGGAATGAACTCTTAACTCTGATATGTCTTTTGTTGTTTATTTGGTAAAGTTAGCATGCTTGCAAGGAAACCCTGCCCTATCACCAAAATCCCCAAAGAAAAGGATGAGTCAAAAACCAGCTATCCCCCCAGAATAAAATAGTCACACACCCAACTTAGCTCCTCACATTGTTGAGACCTGACACTCAGGTGCTTGAAGGCCCAAAGAATTTATTCCCCGAACAACCTTTATAGGAAAAGTTGACTAGTACCCCGGTACCCGGTGACAACTTACATATGTTGATGAGATCGGTCACAAAGTCCTGTCAACACACTCTAACAAAGTTCTCTCCCACTTTGTCTTTCAAAGATGCTAGTTTTTCAAGAGTTTTTGTCAAGATAGTCTTCTTGTTTGGGTCCATTATGTTTTCATTGCATTCATCTTGTGGTCCATTGTAAGGTACATGTCTCCTTATGTATAGAATTTTTATTAGTTTATGTACCTTATCTTATTTTGAAATAAAATTTCATGTCTTTTTATGATTCTAGGGCATAATAACCTAGCCAAAATAACAATGGACAAAATAACCCGGCCACAATAACCCAAGGACAAAATAACCCAGGGTCATAATAACCCATTCCAAAATAACCCGTAGTCAAATAACCCATGGAAAAAATAACCCCATAATATTATAGAGAAAGGAAAACAAAATTTATAAATTACAAGTATATTTATTAAAAAAAAAATTATTCAAATTTTCAATTAAAGTGTTAAATTATGAGCAATGCCTCTTATATAATCTAAAATATTATTATTATCATAACCATCAACTAGTATTTTTAGTCTTTCTTTGAGTTCACAATAATTTTTCCTGCTTGGTTATGTAGTGTGTCCAACCATGTATATTTCTCTATTTTATTCTCTTGGAGACCCTGTTCTTTTTTCACTAATTTGATGAATTTCTAGATTGAGTTATGCGATTATTGAAGCAATTTACTAAATCCTCTATGCCATTCCTCAATAGAATTATTGGTTTTGGGAAGATCATCTTGAATAGCTGAATAGTAGTTCCACATTGTGATTGGAAACTTGGGTGACCGTCTGTTGCCTCTTCTAGTTAGTCTTCCAATCCACGTGTCTTCAAAATAATGAATTATGGGTTGGAAAGTCTCCTCATGTTCTATATAATAAGGAGATTGTAGAAGTGTTTCAAATACATTGATTACATATATCTGACGCACAAAAGCTAATGCAACAAGTTTTTTGATCTCAAATGAAAATACTTCATCGACACTGTAACATGTTTGTAGACCTTCTTCTTGAACTTTCCTCCATTAGCACTGAGAGAAATAGAAAAGGCATCCCCGAATAGTGCCATTTGGAAATTTTTTAGAAATAGCTCCCTTGAAACTAAATTCAAAATCAATAAGTATAGCTTTTTGTGTTTAGATCAAGTTGGAGTAGTTTTAATTTTACAAGTACTTGTGTATAAGTGGATCTTGTTTTGTTGGTCATAAGAATATAGATGATTGGAAATATTGCATCATTTTTCAAGCCATGAATTATGTACAACTGCTGAAAAATACTTGGTACTATTTTAAATGTATATCCTCTTAATGCCTTTTGACTTATATCTTTTCATAATAACTCTTATTTAGCTTATTCCCATGAATTTGTCTTTATTTCTATAATTATTTACCATTCTATAAGTTATTTAAGCATATTAAAGATATTTTAAGGTTATTTTAGGGGTATATAATGGAGATATGGTCTAAAAATGACCTAAATATCCTCTATGGTGCCTGACAATTCCCTTTTTAGCATACTAACTTGATCTAAAATGACCATGAGTTATTTTGTCCATGGGTTATTTTGACCATGGGTTATTTTAGCCCTGGGTTATTGTGTCCTTGGGTTATTATGGCAGGGTTATCGTGCCTAGGGTTATTTTGGCCAGTTTATTATGTCTGGTTATCCTTTATACTTGTGTATTCAACACGTGCCAATGAAAATATTTGTTTATGTGTATTTTGGTGAATAAACTAATTTTTTTCTATTTTTAATTTGTGGTGGTCCTTAAAGATACATGGAAAGGTTTGATATGGCTAAAGAAGGAAGATGAAATGGATTTATGTTATTATTTACTTGACTATATCTCAAAATCAGATTGTAACAAGTGTTGCACTACAACATGGTTCTAATCAAATGCTAGTAGAGTAGTCTTGGATAATAGAGATTTGGTGGAACTTAATTGATCAATGAAAAAATAATTATTGTTGCATGGAAAAAATGAAAAAAAAAAATACCAAATATAAACCTGATCCATATTAATGTCATTCTTTTAGAAGGAACATACTTGTAAGCTTAGGCACTAATCAAAATAGGGTGCTACTCTTCCACATAAAAATAGGTTAGTATGGTGATGCCAAAATATTCTTTTTACATAAGTTTGGTTCCAATAGGATCAATCATAATATAAAACATGAAAGTTTCTCTTGAGACAAGTAAAATCTTTTGTTTCTATATCTACAATAAAAAAAATTCTTTGAAAAACTTGGCCTTCTAATAACTTCTTTGAAACTTAAATAAAGGCTTTACATAATAATTGTGTTGATGAAACCCCATGTCCATCTTCCAAAGATTGAGATATGATGTAATATGTGGCTAGATCCACATAATTAGAGACAAAAAGGAATATCTCTAAATTTTCATTAGTATTGACATGTTTAAAGATAGAAATATATCAGTTAACAATGAATAGAAGAATACTCATACCCTGAGTAGGATGTTGATTGATCGGGTTATTGTAAATTCCAATGCATTTTTGTATTCATGAATCTAGTTCCATATGTATACAAAAAATGGAAAAAGAATAAGAGTGTAGTAGATTGATTGTGTGAGGAATGATAGCTAAACAAAGAAAAATGCATTACATAATAGGAATGACCCTTGACCATGAGATGGATAATTTGTATCCATCTACTCCCTATAGGATAGGAAAATGAGGAAAACATGCACACAAGAGGAACCATCAAACTCTAAAGAATGTACAATCAACCTATCCAAATAGAAAAGAAATTAAGACAAAGAAATGTAAACTATAAACAAAAATCCCTCAATTTGATAATTGTGCCCTTTCTTACTTCTCCAAAAGAGTTGAAGTAGCTCTCATATTGACATAATGCACTTAAAATATGAAATAAATAATATGATAATGACGGTGAGAAGAATCGAAAGATGATGGTTATCTGATTGATGAGAAATGCTCTCAATTTATAGGTTGAGAGAACCAAATTGCAGATTTGGCAACTTGATGATTGCAAATGGAAGATTGTCATAATTATGAAAAATTGGATGCACAAGTTGGTATGCATAAATCAATACATAAATTGAGGGAATGTGGACGAATAAAGTGGAGGCAAATTAAAAGGCAATTAGGAAGCACAATTAGGGGAAAATAGATAGGGAAAGGTGAAAGAGATCATGAAGCATGATTTTAGGGATGGAAGCACAACTAGAGGGAAGGAATTTTTGGATTTAAAAACTCATTGATTCCCATCAAATAGAAAATAGGAATAGGAATTTAGGAAATTCCATAAATGATACAATTTAGCCAATTAATTAATTAATTGTGGAGACATAGGAAAGAGGGGATAAATAAAGTCAATTTATTTATCCAATATGAGGGATGAGACATGGGTTATTTACCCCTAAGGGATAAATTAGTGGATCGTTGACCAAATTGATGATATTGATGCAAAATTGACTTGATTTTGATGACCTTGATGAAGGTTTGGATTAATTTTGATAGTTTGATTTAGTTTAGGAATGACTTTGATGGCTTCGACAACACGTTCAATTGATTAAAGTGACATCGATAACTTTGACAATGCCTAGATTGATTGGAAAAGGATTGATAAGGCTTGAAATGACTTTGATAATGATGATAAATTTAGCCAAAGTGACATAGGTTATGAGAGAAATGTTAGTAATCAATTAAGTGAGGAATGACACAAGATAGAAGACGCGTTAAAAGGGGACACATAGGTGTGAACCACTTTTTGTTGTCTACATTTTATCCCTCTTTGATACAATCTAATTTTGAGCATTTTTTCAAAGTAAATGATCATGCCTTAGTGGATCGACAGAATGGAGGTAGGATGCCCCCTTGAAAAATTGGGCAAAAATTGACAGTATGAAAATTTTTCAAAAAGAAAAGTGATTTCTAGGATTGACAGAAGAAATGTTAGTAAAAGGTAGAAATTGGATAAAAGAGAAGAATAATTAGTAGTGATGGAACATTTATTTCATAAGTGCATTTTTGTCATGAGATATTTATTTAATATGGAAAAATGGATGTGTCGCACCATGACACAAAAAGCGAGATGATAATGCAATCCATTTATGTAAAAACAAACACATTGCAAACAAGGAATGTTTCCATCCATCCTGGAGCATATGACATATGTGCCCCAGAACTTTATGAAAAACACCCTACAACTAGAAGACAAAAATAAAAAAAATAAAGACCATGAACCATCCTGATCACTCTCATTGCTCAATGATATCCCAGAGTAGCATAGGAACGTGACCAAAGTTAAATCAATAAAATATAAGACTCGCTAAAACAAGAAAGTAAAAAACCATTCTAATCTTGTTGTCAAATTTTATTGTTTGTTTGATGATGATGATGATGATAGGTGGGTATGTGTAGGATCATAGTATACCAAACTATGGCCTTAAGTGGCAATGAAAAATCAGAAAATTAGGGTTAGTCAACTTGACATAAAAAGTTGAACATCTTATCAACCTTATGTGAAAAATTTGTAAGAATATAATCTGTAGGAAATTGAATTTAGTTTCTAAACTACTAGCCCTTTTCTGAAAAAAAAATTAAAGTAATTGTTGAAAACTTTAGATTTCAATGTAGTAGTACAAAAAATTTCAGGAAAAAGATTAAAAGTACGTGTATGTCTGACCACCTTAATCAAAATCAAATGATGATATATTTTCACAATATATTGTACAAAGTAGTAGACTCATGCTCGGATGTGACGCATATTTTTGTGTAATTTTTTCCCAAATAAATAATTAATTATGAATTTTCTGCTACAACTTATTTAGAATAAATAAACTCTCATGTTTGACCACCTTAACTAATTCTAAACTTTACAAAATCAAAATTTTTTCTTTTCTTATAGTAGGCAAAGAATAGAATGTGAGGCATGTTTTGAATTTCAAAAAGGTTAAACTGTTTGAAAGTTATAGTTTTTTTTCAATCAGTCTGTCAATTAGGGATTTAGAGATAACTCAATTAGAAAATAAGGAATAATTACTTACTGAACTAAAAATTTGATAGCAATTATATTGATGGAAAGTTGATAATCTCTTTAAGAAATCCTTTTTGTTTCATCAATTTCTGGTGAAAAAAAGGTCGTCAGCTATATCGTCGAAGTATGGAGATCAGAGGAAATATGGTGAACATATTTTTTGAGTTGACCATCCACATTTGGCATGGCACAGCCAAAACCCAAGGCAAATACCAAGGCTAATCGAATATCTAAAATAATATAGCATATCTGATATTATCGCATATTTGATATTATCAGATATGCGATATGTCCCACCCAAATTCAACATTTCAATTTCAATGTTATTTTCAATTTTGATTTTAGTTTTTAAGCTTATATTATAGATTTCATTTTTTATAATATTAATATCATATAAATGCTAGATGATAATAGCATTAGTATTAATAAATTATTATTATTTGTATTAGTATTGTATAATAGTGTGTGCACCCTAAAATGGTCGCCTAGACTATGGGCCCCCATTCTTCAATTTATCAAATGATGGAATCAATTTATCAATTTCCTGAATCAATGCCTTGCAATATTTTCAATTCAAATCAATTTCCTTGCTCAAATCGTAATTAATTCAATTATTTCAATATTTCCTAAGGTTTGATCATTTTATCTATAATCTTATTTAATTAACAGAAAACTTCCCTTTTAATTAAATAAAATAATCTTATTTAAAAGAAAATCCCTCTTTTAATTAAATAAATAAAATCCTCACCTAAATCTCTCTTTGTAATGAAAAAATGAAATAAATCAAATAAAAATAAATAAAAATTCATTTTTTCTCTACACTTTGAATGCACATATTTCTAAGCGGTGGGATTTTTCCCCTTACTTGCCTTTTTAGGGATTTATCCCACATTTCTCTTGAGGATGCATTCCTCTCCACACTTTCCTTTATAATGAGCCCTCTTCTTCTCATTTAGGATCAAGATTTTATGTTATCATTATGCTGCAGGTTTAGAGAGCAATTTTGGAGGAGAGTTTGAGCACTTGAGCTTGAACATTGCAACTTCTCTTTTATTGTCTTATTCTCTCATGCATCCATGGAAATCCATTTAGATTACTCTTGCACTTTCATGCTAGATTAGATTCATATTTCATTTCATAAAATAATTTTGCATGCGTATTTTCTTTCATAGATTAGTTTGCTTTCATGCATTGTTATCATATAGAATAGCTTTGATTTTCATTTGCATGCATATTTGATGATTATGGAGACTAGCATTCTTGTATTTCCTCTTTTAATCTCTCATTTTATGGTGTACTTGCATGGGCACAAATTAGGTCTAAACTAAGGGCATCCATTACAAACCCCTGCACTCCATGAATAGAGAGCTATGAGTTGCCATTTGAGACCTCATTCTTGAGCAATCTTGGATATAATGACTCATAGAAGTGTGTCAATATTTTAGCACACATTTTTGGCACCCACCATGGGGCTCAAATTTTATTTTGAGCCAAATCTTACTCAAGTCTCTTTTTGAGCCAAATTTGTCTCCACCATCGCGTCTGGATCGTTGTTTCGGTTGAAAACGACTATAAACATACCTATACTTGTCAAAAGTTGAATTTGTGGCAAAAACAATTTACCCAAGGAGGCCGTACAGCCCATTGTACAAAAATTGAGGCAGTTTTCATATCATCTCTGTACGCAGCCCGAGGCAAAATTTTTTTTTTTGAAACAAATAGATTTTTTTTACTATGTTAAATTTGACGGTCGTCAAACCATCATTCTGCATGGCCTCCTGTGACAGCCATGAAACTGTCAATTTTAATGCCACGGTCTGCTGACATCAGCAGGGTTTGAAAACTTTTTGCCTTCACCATTAAGCTTTTTGGTTTTATAGTCTAACTTCAAATGATCCTATCTTGCTCATATTTGATCCAAATTAAGTGCAATTTTTTTTTATTTTGGGTATAATTTCCTAATGATTACTAGGTTTGAGGTATTTTCTAGTTTTAGATTCTAGATTTATCAGAAATGATAGGTTTTGATCACTGTACCTATCTAATCCTTTGTTTTGCAGCTTCCAAAGCCTCATACATGCTCATACGCTAACATTTTTTAGTGCAATTTTTTTGAAAGTGCGTGATTTTTCATCTACTTTCTAAATATGCAATCAGATTTCTGATTTTCTAATTTTTCTACTGCTGACCAATCTTTGGCTTTGTTATTCTTTGGATTATCTTATTGATTACAACCTAACAGTGGTTTGTAGGACGTTGAAAAAGAAGACTAAAAATGCAGACCACTAATGAATGATCTTGCAGGTTGCCTTGATCGATAGAACACTAAACATTGTGCTTGCATATTGTTTTTGTTTTATTAAAATACGAACACACATGCAAGACTTTTAAAATGAACTTATATCTAGTTTTAGGGATGGCAATAATATCAGGAAACTATGCTCTCACCCTTTTGGGATAATAAAAAATCTAGAAATATTATTGTCATTTTCTTATTGTGTTTGAAGTGTCTTCTAAGTTTTTGTAATCCCAAGGAATTGCATTGACGTATCCTCTCCCCTTGCCTTCGTGGATCTTGGGTGAAAGACAAAATCCATACAAATATTTTAGCGTGGCCACCTCCTAAGAGCTTTAATAGAGCCAGTGAGAGTGGATTGCCCAACCGGTAACAGGCTAAAGCCAAGCCCTTCCAAATTGGTATATAAAAAATGTCATTGTGATTAATCTCATAATGAGCAGGTGTCGATTTCACTATGCCGACAGAAGATCTCCCTCCGTACCCTCATGGTGCATAAAAACCTACAAAATGTAACTTCTATAGGTTGGGAGGCCTCCTTAACAAGGCTAATCTATCACATGCATAGCCGCCTGAATAAATGCCCTGAGTAAAAACTTTATTCTAGTGACCAAAATCCCTCTATCTGTTGGCACAGAAGGTTAGAGACCAACTAAGATGTCCCACATTTTCACAGCTCTTAGTAGAGACAACGGTCCTTTGGGAAGTGATTCCCTTGGAATTCAAAGCTTGGTGTGCCCGAGAAGTGAGTGCACTATAAGGAGGAGCCTATGCCTCCATGCTTCTAAGTTGTCCACTAGGAGTAGGCGTGGTTGAACTTCGGTTCAAGTGGGAATTCAACAGATATTTCCTTGGCTTACCTAGGTTGTGGTGTGACTGTTCTTTTTACAACAAACCAATCTGCATGATGTGTCTTGCGTGAGTGAAACATCAAAACATACACCAAACATCAAAGAAAACATAAAAATGATCAACAACTCAAAATCTACACTCTTAAGTGTTAAACTGTCAGCTTGCTTGATTTGCTATCCTATCATTTCCATTCTTCCTTGGTCGATCCAGGTCAGATTAGGTCACTTACCCTACTGTTAGAAGCCCATTTTAACTTTGGATTCTTGCATTTTGACCTCTTGCAATAGTAATATTTGAGTTCACGAGTGACATTGCTTGGAGTCAGTGAGCTAGAAACCATCCTTGTTGAGAAGATAAACCTTTGGATTCTTTGATAACATGCTTGGAGAGTTTTAATAATCTCTTGTCCATTCACTTCTATACAAATTCAATTTCAATCAATATAACTTGGGTAAATCATCCTCTTGATCCATATGTGTTAGGGTATTCACCTATTCAGTGGGCACCTCTGTAGTAGTCTTGGTTTACTCCTCTTGCAAAATTCTATCTTATCACCTTTCTTTTGGACAAGTGAGTGCTTTTATTATCTCAATTTGGTACCAATGTTTCTTAGGGTCATCCTATCACCTAGTACCTTTTCTTTCATGCGAGTTACAACAAGATATCAAGTAGATCAAGGAAAATGACCTCAAGTAGTCTTTAACCAATTACCCTTAGTTCAAACTCACCAAAAACATAAGGGAAAAGAACCCGTATTTGATCAATCACCTAGGAACAACTCAAAAGTTTGGTTTGACTTCAAGAGAAATCTTAGTGAGTTGAGTACACCCTTAGCATCTTCTCGCTCAAATATGGATATAAGTTACACAATGACTTGATGAGAGAGGGAAGAAATGGATAAACACCTTGATGATATATTCAAAAAACATAAGATACCATTTTGTTTGGCAGTTCCTCTCGTGAAAATTGACCAGTCTCATCCCTTATCTCAACTAGATATCTGGATGTATGCCAAAGGGCTGAAAGAGGTAAGAGGCAAGCCTATCAAGAAGAACAATCACAAAATGAAAACCAAGATGATGAAGCTTATGACACTTGTGTGAATGCAACATATACCAATGACTTATTTAGACATTCAAGACCAAGTTCACTGCTCAAAACATCTTCAAGATACACGAGTGAAAGAATTAAGAAAATTGAGTGTGAAAAGAAAGACTTCCTAGATGAACATGCTAAAAAGGAAGAGAAATTTAGACTCCTAGAGTTGGAGAGACAAACCTTGTTGGAGATAGAAAGGAAATCCTTCCAGGAAGAGAAAGATAGGCTCTTGGCTCAACAACTTAATGATTAATTTAACAACATTCATGTTGGTGGTGGAAACAAATCTCCTCCATCCACCCCTCCTAAGACTCAACAAAGTGGAAGACGTGCAAGATCACCGTCATGGTCTCCTAGCCCTATAAGAAGAAGGGCTTCAATACATGATCATTATAGGAGACGAACACCTCTTAGGAACTCAAGACAACCTTCACAATATGCTCACCATGGTTCACAATATGGGGTAGTAGCTAGATTTTTTATCTCAACTCCCAAGACTTCATGAAGATACAACAAGAACCACTCTTCTAGCAGTATGTGGAGAGATACTTAGAGAAAAACAAAGAAAATTTCCTAGAGAGTTTAATCAACAAGGGTGCTAGAGTCCCCTACAACTTTGATGTGGACAAGAAGACTAAGAAGCAAGGTCCATCTCAAGAAGAAGAGATCAAACAAATTAAGAGTATGATGGAAAATATGTTGGCACCCAAGAGTTCATTCTCACTTGATTCAATTTGTCCTAATCCTTTTGAAAAAAGTGTTAGTATGAAAGACTTCTCTAGAAAGGTTGATATCCCTCATTATGACAAGTATGATGGGAATGGAGATCCACATGATCACGTGTGTCAATTCTATACAATGTGTTTTGAGTTCCATCAAGATGACTCGTACCTCATGAGATTGTTCCCAAGGAGTCTTAAGGGTCAAGTGATGGAATGGTTTACCAACATGACTCCCCCCATTAAGAATTTCAAAGAGCTCGTCCATCGATTTGTTAAAAAATTTGCATACAACCTTTCAAGATCTATCACCATGTTGGACTTATGCAACTACAAGAAAAATCAAGGGGAACCCTTTGTTACTTTCTTGCAAAGGTGGAGACAACAATGCTCTCACCACTCTAGGACCATCCTTTAAAATGAGAAGATTGACATCCTTGTTAGCAACTTGGTTCCTGAAATGCGGTGTGAAGTTAGGAAGATGGTTTTTGATTCCTTTGACACCATAGGTGAAACCACATGTAGGATTGAGGATGTTTTGAAAGAACAAGGAATTCTAACCAAACATGGACAAAAAAACAACAACAACAATGTTCAAAATAACAACAACCCTAGAAAGGATAAAGGAAAGAACTTACATTGGAATAGGAACAAACAAGTGGTCAATGATGGAGTTGTGGACTCCTCCCAACCTAAAGATCAAGTTGTGCTCCACTTGTCTAGTGTTGTTCAAGCCATGAAAATCAATGCATCTAATCAGCAAGAGAACAAGCCAAGATACCAAGATAGGCCTAACAAAAAGAGACATCAGTTTTCAAAACTTGGTGATTCATATGAGGATGTGTTGAAAAAAATCATTGCCAACAACCTTGCGCATCCTCAAGATCCCGTAAAGCATTATATACCTGATGTTAAGCCACATTGATGGGAGGAGAAAGCCTTTTACAAGTTTTACAATTACATTGGACATAATATTGAAAACTGTTGGAAACTCAAACATATCATCCAAGATCTCATTGAGAATGGAAAAATTAAGGTAGATGGACTTAACACCAATGCCGATCATAAGGCATTCAAAGAACCTTTTCCCAAGTATGAGAAGGGGGAAACCTCTAAACCTAATAATGGCAAGGCAGAGGTCAATTACACTTACACAGATGCAGAGAATGTTGTCAACATGCTTGAAGTTGTAGAAGAGAATGTCAACATGACAAGGGATAAAGATCCCTATGGTTATGATCTAGACATGGACTCTCCTCCTATCTTTGATGAAGAACCCATCATGGTGCTAAGGGGTCCTACCTCTAGAGTGTCATCTCAAACTCTCAATGTTGTCACACAAAGTCAAGGTCCCCTTGTCATTAGAGGACCTAGTTCAAGTCAACCAAGTAAACTAAAGCAAGTGGCATCCAAGAATGTTGCCTCAAAACTAGAATTCAATCCTAAGTTGAGCTATAATCTTGTCGATCAGTTGCAAAGAACCCTAGCTCAGATTTCAATCTTTGAGCTCTTAGAGTTGTCCCTAAGACACAAGTAATTCCTTGAGGATGCTTTGCCCATAGTGAACGTCCCTAACAACTTAGACGTTGATCAATTCCAGACCATGGTTAACCATATTGCTAGCCCTCATTACCTTACTTTATTAGAGGATGATGATAAATCTTTGAGCCACCCACACAATCTTTCTCTTCATATTGAGGTCATGATCGACAAAACCCATGTTAGGCGCGTGTTGATAGATGGGGGTGTTGCGATTAATATTTGTTCCTTGAGTCTTTTGAAAAAGTTGGGTTATTCTGAACAAGTCATAGATACCAGGGAAAAGATCACCATCAAAGCCTATGATGAGGTAGAAAGAAGTTCCAATGGGTTGGCCATCCTTCCTATTAGGATTGGCCTTGTTGGAAAAGATGTTTTATTCTAAATAGTTCACGCTGGCCACCTTGTATACAATATCTTACTCGGTAGACCATGGATTCATGATATGCAAGCAGTGTCGTCTACCTATCATCAGTGTGTTAAGTTCATTTACAATGGGACAAAGATTTGTATACTTGGGGATAACACTTTATCTATTAAATCAGTTTCAGCGAGTGCTCATGTTCCCCTCAATAGAGAAGTAGAAGACTTCGATGCAACCTTAGCTGAATGTAAAGACAAGCTCAAGTCAGTAGACCTTGGCATGGGGAGTATAAACTCAACTCCCTCATAGAACTAACATTTTCACCTAGGTCTTATGGAAAGCCTTCACAAGAAATGAGAACTTCCTCTTCATCTATGACTTTATTTGGCATGTTTGTAGAGTCCTTAGTGCCTATTCAAGATGAGAAAGAAGAGATGGTTGTTAGATACTAGATTTATAGAGAAGAGAAATACATGCAAAATGAGAAATTCTCTCCCTCTCCTAAGCCTTAGGGAAGAGGGTATACTTTTGTGAAAAAAATGGGCTATCCTGGACATGGCCCTCTTAGTCATAGATTGGATACTAGAGCCGAACCCCTGGATCATAATCTTTTTGGATGCAAGTCTAAGAAGACGGTTGGCCTAGGATTTGTGAATAGCAACAAGAACACTACTCCTATCCTTGATGAGTCAGATAGTGAAGATGAACCAGAATACATAGCTAATTTGACAAATCAGCAAAGCATGTGTGAATATTGGGTCCCTTCCACTAATATCCTTTGGGGAGATTCAGATATTCCAGTCACTCATGAGACAGTTGCAACCTTAGAACAAGATGAATGAGATGTAAAAGATCCTTTCAGAGAACGTCAATGAAATAATCTTGTTCGTTTAATGGAAAGAGATGGTGTTACCCTTGATGACACTAGAACTTCCACATCAAGATGTCCCAAACCTTCTTGGTGTAAACATCCTAGTCAAATTTCAGAAACAAGTTCATATCAGTATGAATGGGACTCCTTCTTAGAGACTTCCATAATTGACATGGATGTTGATGTCATCCAAACTTATAGTTCACAACCTGAGGTGTCCAACGAGTCACGTGTAGGATTAGAGGATTTGAACCCACATGTTGCCTTAGTGGATGATTCTTCACTTGTTAGGAAATTTTTTGATTTGGGTATCTTAGAAGGATACTTAACGAACTCTGACTCTTCGGTCACCAGAGATTATATCATTCACATTTACAACCTTGAACTGGTCATTGACTTACCTCTTTTTCATTCTAACCTCATTTATTGGTCCCAATGCTATCAAGAACCTGAGCTCTTAACATTTCAAAATGATTATGAGATAGCCTGTTACTTGAATGCCATTGAACCCATAGTCTCTTCCACCAGTGAACCAACTACCAACATGACAGAGCCAGACATCAAGTACCTTAGTTACAAAATAAAAAGAAAATAAAATCAAAAGAATAGGAGTTATGATGGTAAAAACCATTGTGTGGCAGTGTCAGAACCAAAAAAATTTAAAAAAATGACATATCCAAGGGTGAAAACCTCTCAGAGGCACCTAAGGATGAGGTACTTGATCGTCTCCCTAGCTACTTTCAAGATAGATCTTCAGTGCTTATTGAACCAACACAAGCAGTCAATTTGGGTGCAGATGAGGCTCCACAGATAGTACACTTGGCTAATTCCTTGTCACCACAAGAAAAATAAGCTTACACTAAGTTCTTATAGAAAAAGAAGATCAACTTTGCATGGACTTATTCAGATATGCCAGGTTTGGACACTAGTCTTATCATGCATCACTTGTCCATAGCTCTGGGTGTCAAACTGGTTAAACAAAAATTGAGAAAGATGCATCCTCACATATCTCTCCTTGTCAAAGAAGAATTAGAGAAACTCCTTGGTGCAAGAATCATAAGAGGTAATGCCTATGCTGAATGGATATCAAACATTGTACTAGTTTCCAAACATGACAAATCCATTCGAGTTTGCATAGATTTTAGAGATGTCAATAAAGCATGCCCAAAGGTTGACTTTCCACTTCCCAATATAGACATGATAGTGGATATGACTGCGGGTTATGAGATTTATTCCTTGATGGATGGTTTTTCCGCATTCAATCAAATTAAGATATCTCCTGAAGATCAAGAAAATATATTTACCTACCTTTTTTCTAGTAAATATTAGATCAAATATGGAAACTTTGTAAACACAAATTGAAGCCATTCCAAGAGTTTCAACTCATAGTCAAGACTAGAATTTGATCTCCATGCTGTTGCTATGGAAGATTAAGAAGAGTAAAACAGCAAACCACTTTTGTATTAAGAGTAATAAATTTTCAACTGCTCTTTTTTATTTTGTCTTCTTAAAAGATATCCAACTTAATATCGTACAAAAACAATAGTACAAATGGTTGCAATGAATTATACTAATCTCCAACACCTTATCACCCCCCTTATATATGAATTTTAATCAACTATAATCAACAAATACTTATAATGTTTCCATGATAATCAAAGATATTATTCCTATATGCATAGGAATCCCTCCATTCATCAAACTTTTCAGTAAAGTGAAAAGATATAGTTTTCTAAAAAAAAGTATCACTTATAGAAAATGCAATCCAACCTTGTATCTTGACATTTACATTGGATATGGCCCCTCCTCCAACTCCTCACGTCGTATTTATTTCTGATGCTGATATAAAGTACTACTTACAAGAAGCTTTGCTCAAATGCGAAATCACCTATCGATGTCAAAACAACAAATGTAGCAATCCAACCACTTGTATTAAGTAGTGGAGGAATTTACATTCGACGAGAAGCCTAGCATCAACGCCGAATCTATCATTTCTTGGAGTCTTTATACGAAAGGTAGTTATCAAAGCCCTGCCGTGATATTCCTTATCTCTTTTGCAAGTTGGGTTCTCTTTACAATTTCACCGTGGAATTTCAAGTGGTTTAGTACCGAGTTAAAAAATGACAAAAATAATGATGCAGCATCTTCAAAAAAAACCATTCACAAAGTTTGTGGAAGAACATTGGATTCAAGCACAGATTATTATTAATATTCATTCATTGGTGCACTTCATTTGAAAAACTTGAAGCAATGTCTGTTTGCTTGTCTCATTACCAATAGGGAAGCCCCGTAGCAAGGTGGTTTTATTGTGGAGTCCCTACATTCTCTACAGCTCACTCTTTCGCCAGTGCCCATGCACTCGTGGCTGCTATTGCTATTTATCTAGCTAGCAATTTGGTGATAGAAGCATCGTTTACAGACCGAACTGATAGTAAAAAATTTACATTCTAGATGCATGCGATGGGCCTTCCTCTTCACCTATTCCTCTTTCACGTGTCTACCATTCTCACCACCACGCCCAGGCATTTTGAAGCTCTGATACCATATGTTAGCGCAAAAGTAAAAATACTTGATTGATTAATCAGCAATATGATGCATGTATTTATACATGCGATATGCCTTCAACATATACCATTGACAGTTATCAAATACCATTGATAACAGATACCGTTGATGATTAATATATCAGTTAATATGTTTTACAATGTAATAGCTTTTTAAGATTTACGCTAACATTTTTAGGGAGGATCCTCTATAGATTGTGCAACCTTAGTTGACTAGGGAGTTTAGGGAGGTGTTTGGGAGCCACAAAGGGGCAATCATAAATTTTATGATTAGTTGACTATCACAAAAAAAATGTTGAGTAGGTTAAGGTAAAGCACATGCTAGATATGATGAAGGTTACCAATTCAAATATTTTTGGGATAAACTTAATTTCAACAAAAGCACTTAGTAAAATCTATTAGCGTCAATATAAATAACCATCCTTAGGGAGACAATAATGTAAGTAAAATTTTCAAACATGGAAGGGATGAACTAGGAAACTCAAATAAAACTAAGACAATTTCTTTTGATTCGAAATCAAAAATCTAACTTTCAGGGTTGAAAGACAAAAAACACCCCACACACATACTAAAGGTTGTGTTTGAAGATACCTTCACATGACTAGCCTTAGCAAAATAAAAAAAGAAGGAACCCTTTGCATCAAATCTGACATGAATGTATGTTAAAAATACATATGAATAAAAGTGAATAAGAAGAAATAATGTGCACACACACACACACACACACACACACACACACACACACACACAGGTGTGTGTGTGTGTGTGTGTGTGTGTGTGTATACATGTATATGTATATGTAGTGTGTGTGTGAGTTATTTAAACATATTGGATATCTGATACCTGGCAATATAAATTTGATTGTTGCAATAGTCGTGGGTCATTTTAACCCATGACTATTGCAAAAAAATGTATTTGATATCTTAAATGTATCCAATATTCGATCTTGTGAGGACTATTTTTGTTCAAATCAACCACCACGTATGATTTTCATTGCATTTTAATCTATTTTTTGCTAGTTATTTGCATTTTTTAGCAATTTTTTTTTTTCATTTTAAATAAGATTTTTTAATTTGATATTATTTGTATTATTTAAACTACATGTTAATTACCTGAACTTGCAACTTAATCAGGTATGGCTAATAACATTGATAATATTAAGCTTGGAAACCCACATGCCAAAACCCACAGCCTGAAACCCACAACCTATAGACCTACATGCACAAAACCCTCCACCTACAAACCCTTGGCCTATACCTCATAGATAATATTTTAATCAATTGAAGGGTATGATAAATGTTTATAATAGGGTCACTAGATTAGCCCTGATGGTTTTTATTATGGTAAAAACAGGTTTTGAAGGGGCCCCGAAACCCTGTACAAGTAGATTTTAGAGGGAATCTGAAACCCGACCATGAATAAACACTGCTTAAAAGTATACTTTTAAAACTAGCAGCCCACAAATAACAATATTCCAGGAACAAAAAAGGAAGAGACAATAAAATCCCTAGTTGCCTAAGATAGATTAGCCCTAATGTTCGATACATTGAAATCAATAATAGAGAATACAAAAACCCTCACCACACAATAAAATGTTGCACTTTGATTGTGAGATGCCATACATGCTCAATTTAATGATGGGTTGGATTATGATGGGGTGAAGGCCCTTGGAATAACAAAAGAGCAAATAGCTGCCCTATTTGTGAATCCTTGTACTCGACAACTAGTTGATCCCAAAAAATTTAAGTTGTATATGAGATGGTTCATGCATACCACTATGCGAGACAACTTCTGGTATTGTTGGTGGATGGTTTTTGATAAACTACTCAATAATAATATGGATGTCACATTTACTTCATAACAAAACTTTATGCCAAGTAACTGCTAGGTAAGCACGTGAAGTACTGCAAGATCAGATAATTCATGGACATAGGAAGAGGCATGCCCCATGATATACCAAGTGAACGTAGAGTAGCATACGACCCATATAGCTGCCCTTGGAATAACAAAAGAACAAATAGCTACCCTATTTGTGAATCCGCATACTCGACAACTAGTTGATCCCAAAAAATTGAAGTTGTCTATGAGATGAAGCATGCATACCGCTATGCGAGACAACTTCTGGTATTGTTGGTGGATGGTTTTTGATAAACTACTCAACAATAATATGGATGTCACATTTTACTTCATAACAAAACTTTATTCCAAGTTTCTGCTTGGTAAGCACGTAAAGTACTGCAAGATGAGATAATTCATGGACATAGGAATAGGCATGCCCCATGATATACCAAGTGAACGTAGAGTAGCATATGACCCATATGTTTCCCCTCCTCTCATTGACCCCCCTCCCATACTACAACATCCAAACATTATTTCACAGGCTACTTCGCACACTATTAGGGTCATTCACTCTTTGAGCAAGCATTTAATGTAATATCCCCAATTTAAACCTTACATCGCAAGTACTTAGTCAAAATTGAAATAATGAATGCAAAGAATTATAAGGCATCAAATAAGTTATCAATTTTCTATGACTCAATCCTATATAATGATGGTAATCGTATAAGACCCAATTAAGTGAAATTAATTAATCTATTATTATTAAGAAATCAAATATCGATGAGGATGAGAAAATGATTGTTGAATCATGAATCAAGGTAAGTAATGGTCTCAATTCTAAAGAAGGTGAAGATGGAAAAATAAGGATATAACAATAGACAATGACTAAGCAAATATCAAGACATACTCACATATTAAGATGGAAATATGGAATCCATATTAAAGATGAAGTAACTACAAGAACATATGGTATTCGATTCATCTATGAATCATCAACATAGAATATAGGGCTAATTATGATAATATGAACAAGACAACATGAGAAGTGTTATTACATAATGGAACTTAGCATGAGATAAGTTATCTATATAGACACAAACCAATCGCATAACCGACGTACTTGATATCGGTAAATGACATGATATGCAATACAGTAATCATAAGTAGTAGAAAAATCGAATATGATTTTTGATGATGGCCACGGAAGAGGCATATGTGTATCTGTTGACAAACATGACATGGATTGTTAATAGTCAGCAAGTGTTATAAGTTGACATTCGTCAAGGATATTTAGTAAGAACCAACTAATTAGTCACATATGAAAGGCAACGATTAATATAATTATTGGCTAAGATAATAATCAAACTAATTATGAATCGGTTAAGGGAGGTGTCTTTTCAAGACACACCACTTCTCTCTAAAATGCACATATATTATGACGATCATATCATTCGATCAAGACATGAATTGGAGAATATAATACATATTGTATCCTTTGTAGATTGCTCGGTTTAGAGCTTTATTGCCTTTGGAAATATTTGGTGCAAGTGCATAAAGATTAGTTAGAGATGACATCATACTGATGCATATTTATATTGATATATCATAGATGAATTTCACATTGTTTAGTGTTAATTATGGGTAGTTTTGATAGCTGTTCGTTCTTACCCCAAAATAACAACATTAGTTATGGGTAGTTTTGGATAGTTGTTCGTCCTAGCCTAGAATTAGAAAATGGTTGTTTTTGTCAAACAATATTGTTAGGATAAAAACAATTGTTATTTAATAGTGGCTGTTTTTAGGTGACACCTCATAGTCAAAATTAGTTAATTGGTTGTTGAGTTGTTTTAATTTCAGCCGTTGGTTTGAATTAATCTCGGCCGTTGGTTCTCCAATAAGAGTTGTATATAAAGGGGTCATCGGTCATTTGGAGTATAACAAGTTGTAGTGATATCAGATAGTCTTGCAGTGTTAGCAAGAGGCGCAGTGATGACATTGGTATAGTAGTGGAGGATATCAGCGGGAGATATTAGGAGTTTGTCAGAGTTCTGCCAGTAAGAGGCAAGGAATTCTTTTGTAACTCTTATATTGCTGAAGATTAATATATTTTCCATCTGTAGAACTAGTTTTCCCTTAGGGGTTTTTCTAGGGATGATTGTCCAAAAATATTGTCTCCTTGTGTTGCTTATTTCTTTCCATATTTTAGTGAAGTTGTGGTTGTGTTATTTTTTGATATTCAGCTGTAAATTTATTTTCAGCAGTTAAATAATCTTTATGAGATAGGACATTAATAATCACTGACTACAATAGGAATTTTAACATGGTATCATAGCGGTATTGAGGATAGAAAAATTTTACCCTAAGTAAAGGAAAGAAATTTGAGTTTGACCTCTTTCGAGTTATTGTTTCTTTTATTTCTTTGAGATGGCCTCAACAGATTTGAGAGATTAGGATAGATTGGATGGTGCCTCAAATTTTGGTTTCTGGAAAGATAGAATTTCTTTATTGCTAGAAGAGAATGGTAGCAAGGAATATGTTACTAGTACTATAGCTATACCTACAGATCCAGTACAACTTGCAGCATACAAGAAGGATGATGTCGAGACGAGGAGGATAATCCTTGATGGTGTCAAGGACCATATTGTTCCACATATCACAGAGTTAGATACAGTGAAGAAGATGTGGGATGCTATTCTGAATCTATACCAGAATGCTACCATTAACCAGAAGCTGATTCTTAGAGAAAAGTTGAGGAATACCTGGATGAACAAGGGAGAAGATGTTACAAGTTACCTCACCAGGATTAGACTTGTCAAGTACGAGTTATCAGCTATTGGAGATAAGCCAGATGAAGACGAGCTAGTAAGAATAGCCCTAAATGGGTTTACTA
Organism: Thuja plicata; assembly: GCA_018584345.1. Classification (NCBI taxonomy): domain Eukaryota; kingdom Viridiplantae; phylum Streptophyta; class Pinopsida; order Cupressales; family Cupressaceae; genus Thuja; species Thuja plicata. The sequence goes on from MU225937.1 coordinate 251,523, forward strand.
AGCAGTGGGATGTATTTGTTCAATTTATTAATGGATGAGACACCTTACCTAGCTGGGATCGACTATGGAGTGATTTTACTCAAGAGGACCTTAGACTAAGTCTTGTCAATGGAGCCAACAAAAAGAGTCAGAAAAGTGAGATTGAACAAGAAAATGTTGCCCTAGAGGGAAAGGGGAAAGAAAAGAAGGGATCTAGCAAAGGAGAAAATTCACAAAGTGAAAAGAAGAAGAAGGACCTATCTAAGGTCAAGTGCTTTGGTTGTCACGAGTTTGGCCACTATGTCAGTGATTGCCCACAAAGAAAGAAAGATAAGAAGGGCAAGAACCAGGTGGCAGCTTCAGCAAGTGTAGAGGAGCTCTCTAGTAGCTTGGAGGATGAGTTTTCAATTATAGCTTGTATGATTAGCTCAACCTCACAGAGGGTCTGGTATATGGATAGTGGAGAGTCATTTCATATGATAGGAGTTAGAGAATACTTCTCTAGCTAAAAGGAGGAGAACACTAGTATCCAAATTTCTATGGGAAACGTGTCCAAGCTCAACTCAGTTGGGAAAGGGACTGTTCAGTTTTAGAGAGAGAATAGAAAGGTAATTCCTCTTCATGATGTGTTGCATGTTCCAAGCTTAGGTATGAATTTGGTTTTTGTATCTGTCCTTTAGGATAAAGGGTATAATGTTCTCTTTAGAGGGATGCATGTTTTGATAAAGCATAAAGATTGGAAATCAAATGTATCTATTGGAGTTAGGAGTGGTCACATTTATAGGTTGCAGTTTGATACTCATGAGTAGTAGCAACCCTAGAGAGCTTGGAGAGTTATGGCATAGGAGGATGGGCCATATTCATCATGGAGCACTTAGATTGCTTCGTGAGACGGTGAAAGGTGTTCTAGAGGTGAGCACAAAGCATGATGATGTATGTAAGGGATGTGTGTTGGGAAAGTTTGCGAAAGCATCTTTTCCAAGGAGTGACACCAGATCTATGGGTGTTCTTGATCTTGTACATTTAGATGTATGTGGACCAATGTCGACAAAGTCTCTCAGAGGATATGAGTATTATGTTACCTTTATTGATGATTTCTCTAGGAAGACCTAGATATACATCTTGAAGACCAAGGATGAGGTTTTCAATCACTTCCAAGAGTTCAAGGCTCTTGTTGAGAACTCAATAGGAAGGAAGATAAAGGTTCTTTAGTCAGACAATGGAGCTAAGTACAAAAGAAATGACTTCCAGGATTTTTGTACCAGAGAAGGAATCAAGAGAGAGTGGACCGTTCCTTACAATCCAGAGTAGAATGGAGTTGCTGAGAGGAAGAACCATTCTATATTGGAGATAGCAAGGGCTATGCTACATGACCAGGACATGCCCCGCTACTTATGGGTAGAAGTGTGTAGTACAATAGTCTACATTCAGAATAGGGTTCCACACAAGGTACTAGGAAAAAATGACACCAGAGAAGGCTTTCATAGGGAAGAAGCCAGATGTTTGTCACTTCAGGATATTTGGGAGTGTGGCATATTGTCTTATTCCTGGAGACACACATACCAAGTTAGATCAGACTGCAAAGAAGAGGTACTTTGTTGGGCATAGTGAAACTTCAAAGGCATATAGGATGTTCATTCTAGGGACCAGAATAATTATTGTCAGACGTGATGTCAAGTTCATTTAGGATAAGGTGTTTAGAAGGTCCAAAGATTTTCCAGTAGATGATCAGAGTGAGAAGCCAACAAAAGCTCCAAGTCCAAGTCAAGGAAAACAAAGCTCAAGTACAGTTACTAGTACAAGCATAGACTCAGGTGGTGAAGATTCATAGAGTATGGAGCAACTGGTGCAGTAGAATATGCATCTAAATGATATAGAGGTTGATATTTCATCATCTACAATTGGAAGAAGGAACCATGAGGTTCAAGACACACAAAGGGATACTTAGGAGTCTGTGGGAGCTCCTAGGAAGAGTATAAGACAGAGGAGATAACCAGACATGTGGCATTAGTCAGCCAGTTGGTAGATAGTGAACCTTCCATCTATCAGGAAGCTACAAAGCATCAGGTATGGTGAGATACTATGGTTGAGGAATATAAATCAATAATGTAGAATGATGTATGGGAGATAGTGCATAGACCAACTGATAGAGCGGTAGTTGGATTGCACTGGATCTTCAAGATAAAGCACGGTGTAGATGGTAGCATCGAGAAACATAAGGTGAGGTTTATGGCCAAGGGGTTCTCTCAGAAGGAGGGAATAGATTATGAGGAGACATTTTCTCCTATGGTGAGGTATACTTCTATATGAGCTATAATCTCATTTGCAACACAGATGGGATGTCAGATCCATCAAATAGATATCAAGACAACATTCCTTAATGAAGAATTGAAGGAGGAGGTATACATAGAACAACCAAAAGGCTTTGTAGCACACAACAAAGAGACCCATGTGTGCAGATTAAAGAAAGCCTTATATAGACTCAAGAAGCCTCCCAGAGCGTGGTATGAGCGCATTGATACATACTTGCAGGAAATTAGCTTTGTGAAGAGTGAGGTCAATGCAAACCTCTACTACTTGGTGGTTGGGGGTGAGGTTCTCATTATTGTTCTATATGTGGATGACTTATTTCTTATAAGTGTGCTAGGGCTCATAGACAATTGCAAGAGGGACCTTGCAGAAGAGTTTGAGGTGAATGATTTGGAACTTATGCACTACTTTGTAGGCATGGAGGTTTGGAAAAATGATGGAGAGATTTTCCTTGTTCAAGGGAAATATTGCATTTAAATTTTGAAGAGATTCGAGATGGAATATTGCAAAGCCATGTCTACACCCATGATCACTAATTGGAGGAAGGAAGATGCATCCAAGGAAAAGGATTTTGATCCCACCTTATATAGGTAGTTGATTGGTTCGCTCAAGTATTTTGTCAATACCAAGCCAGATATAGCCTTTGTAGTAAACTCTCTTAGTCAATTCATGGTGGATCCAAAGAGAGTGCATTGGATGGTGGCTAAGCATGTGCTATGTTATCTTCATGGTATAGTTTAGTAGGGGATAAGATATGTTCAAGGTGAAGGTATCAATTTGATAGGCTATACTGACGCAGATTGGGAAGGCAGTACAATGGACAAAAGGAGTACTTCAAGATGTTGTTTCAGCTTGGGATCAGGAGTTGTTTCTTGGTTCAGCAGGAAGAAAAAATCTATGGCCTTGAGTTCATCAGAAGTAGAATACATAGAAGCTAGCATGGCAACATGTGAAGCTATATGGCTTCGAAAGTTGCTAGTGGCCTTGTTTGGTCAGAAGGTTAAGACGACTGTGAAAAATTATGATAATCAGAGTTGCATCAAGTGTTTTGAGAATCCAGTGTTTCATGATAGGTCTAAACATATAGATATTAGGTATAACTTCATCAGAGATTGTGTATAGAGGGGAATTGTTTAGCTACAGTACATACCTACAGAGGAGTAGATAGCAGACATTCTGACAAAGGCATTGGGGAAGGAAAAATTCATCTTCTTCAGAGATAAGATGGGTGTCGTGCAGAACAAATTCCTCACTAAGAGGGAGTGTTAATTATGGGTAGCTTGGACAACTGTTCATCCTTACCCAAAAATAACAACATTAGTTATGGATAGTTTTGGACAGCTATTCGTCCTGACCTAGAATTAGAAAATGGCTGTTTTTGTCAAACAAGTATTGCTAGGATAAAAACAATTATTATTTAATAGTGGCTCTTTTTAGGTGACACCTCATAGCCAAAATTAGTTAATTATTTGTTGAGTTGTTTTAATCTCAGCCATTGGTTTGAATTAATCTCAGTCATTGGTTTTCCAATGAGAGTAGTATATAAAGGGGTCATGGGTCATTTGGAGTACAACAAGTTTTTGAGAATAATTTGCAGTGATAGAAAATAGTTTTGTAGTGTTAGCAAGAGGTGTAGTGATAGCATTGATATAGAAATGGAGGATATCAATGGGAGATATTAGGAGTTTGTCGGAGTTCTGCCAGTAAGAGGCAAGGAATTCTTTTGTAACTCTTATATTGCTGAAGATTAATATATTTTCCATCTGTAGAACTGGTTTTCCTTTAGGGTTTTTTCCAGGGATGATTGTCCAAAAATATTGTTTCCTTGTGTTGCTTATTTCTTTCTGTATTTTAGTGAAGCTGCGGTTGTGTTATTTTTTGATATTCAGCTGTAAATTTATTTTCAGTAGTTAAATAATCTTTATGAGATAGGAAATTAATAATTAGTGAATACAATAGGAATTTTCACATTTAGATCATAATAATATCAACATACTAGAGACAACCTATTACAATATATAGTGAACATTTTTATTATTGTACCAAGACAGCCTGCATATTCGCATGATATCAATTTTATATCAAAGACAATAATACTAGGTAACTGAGATTATTCTCAGTTGAACATATAATTATCTGCATATCACATGTAGCCATTGCATATCAAGTTGATAGATTGTCATGCAATCATTGTCAGTGTATAGTAGTGTTTGTATTTGTAATTAAGCATCCTACAAAATATCGGTCATTATTATTTGTAAACAACATATGCATTTGAATCAACCATCATATAATAGAATTTATTTATTTGCAATTGTTGTATATTATTTGAATAGTAAAATTACATGTAGTGTCTAAAATTATAGAAAAGGGACATTACAAATTGGTATCAAAGCTTATAATCCTATCGTCTTGTGGGATGAATAGTTTAGATTAGTATCAAATGGAAGCAATTGAGGAATTAGTGTAATAAGAAGCTAAAAAATATGAGAACTCTACAAATGCATGCATAAATGCATGGTCGAGAAACACACAAAATGATGCAGGAGCATCCTGGGTGTAAGGGCAATCTTGCATCACCCAAAAATATTTTTGTTTTCATTTCAATAAGGGCTACCTTGTGCAGAGCTACTATTTATGGAAACTTGCTATTTTTAGTAAGTTTGCCATACGATCTCGGAATGTTCTGATTTTGCATGTCGAGGTTTATCTCAGTTATATCAGCTTGCCAGTAAAGTTTCATGGCTAGATCAGGTCTAGTTTTGAAGATATTGAAAATTTTCGGTATTGAAAAAAGGGTACAGAAACTTCGAGCTCAGTTTTGAAGGCTTTAGAGGCCGCGGATGAGGTCAAAACTTGCATCATCAAGTTGTTGTAGAGCGCTTTGTGGCATTTCTGAAATGGGGTTATAATAGTCAATCGGTTCAGCTGGTGATGACTTATGGTCTCCGGAAGTTGGGTCACCTGAAATAGCAGAAAATAATTTTCCTTCAAAATTTTTGGGTTTCAAAAGTTATTTTGAGCCGACTTTGATGTATTAAAATGAAAAATAAAA
>MU225937.1:264571-275203 GCA_018584345.1 Thuja plicata
AGGAGAAGGTAATAAGATTTTTAGAATGATTGTGCATGCACTTATTACTTGAGTGTACTAGTATTTATCTACATGGTCTATTTCAAAAGGCTTGATGTCTAAGGAGGACATGACACATGTTCATTAGCCCAGCCTCTCGACCATTTCATTTTCCCATGGTAGCCACATGGTATATATTTCTGCACTTAGTTGTTTACATTTTTTATTGTTAGCCACATGGTATATATTTCTGTACTTAATTGTTTACATTTTTTACTATATGCATGTTTGTCATTTAAATTGTCATAATTTTAAATATATAATAACTAACATTTTTATCTTATTTTACTCTTGTAGGTAACATCCAATACAATGGAGATACAGTGCCAGAGATTCACATCCTTGTTGACCGCATCGACATTTCCATAAGAAGACCTTCCTAAGGTAAGTTTTTATTTTAATTCAAGTGCTTAGTAAATTTATTTTCCTACACACACATATATATGGACTTGAATTAGTAGATTCTATTTTAACTAAGATTAATTTAATTTTTCTTTTAAAAATTCATGGCTTATTATGCGCATAGGATTTAAGACTTAGTTAAAACTAATTAATATTAAATATTATTCTTGTTTATCAAGTATTGGACCCAATACTTGTCGCCCCATTCTTGGAGCATCCTTTTAGGGGATGTCCTCCCAACAAAATATCCTATGAAAGTGAAATGTTCTAATCATTTACAAATGCTATCAAAATAAAGGATGGACAAAACAAAATTCATTGGGAACTCAAAATGTGTACTTCATAAAAACTTGGGAAACAAATTTAGAAGGGCACTTATTTAGAGGAGGTATTTTCTAGAGCCGTCAAACTATCAACAATGGTATGAATTTCTATAGTTGAAACTATTCGAAACAATATAAAAGACAAATTTTAATATCAAATTAAATATAAAAGATTGAAAGAATCCATATGCTAATGACCCAATTTTACATAAGAAGAGTCAAGGATAGAAAATTGAAACAAAGATTTAAAAAAAAACTCTGAGAGGCCCCATTAAATTTATTTTTTACACACACACACACAAGCATATGCACTTTAATTAATAGAATCTATTTTAACTATTATTACTATTAGAAACATAAAAGAAAATGAAAAAATATAAGGAAAGAATCCAAGAGAGTGTGCAAAAGGAAGATTTTTACCAAATACAAAGAAATAGAGAGATTTTCCTTCAATAGATCAAACACCAAGTTCACCGAAATGCTCCAAGACCAACACAAGAACTCAAAGATTTTGAAAGGAGAAAAAACAAGAAAAAACCCCTTGTTAATAATATGATGAGGCAAGAATCCATGAAAGAGAGAGAGCTTGAGAAAGAACCTCATTACAACATTGTGAGAGAAGGAATGAGAATGAGAGAAGAAGAGAGAATAAATCCCATAAGAACCAACCCCATGAGAACCAACTTGTGAGAACCAACCTTAAGAAGTGTGTGAGAAGCATCTCTTAAGTAGAGATGAGTGAAGGAGTCTGCATGTAAATCTCATATCCTATGAGTGTCACATTCACATTAGGTGTGTGTCATGTGTAGGAATCCTCTTAAGGAGGAATATCTAATTTCCTTATTAAAGAAAATACAAATATGTGACATGTCCTCCTACTTGGACTAGAGGATAAATACAAATTATGATACATTGGTTTATCCTTCAATTACATAGTTCACCAAGGAAAGATTAAATTATAACACCCCCTTTAATCTGTACTTGCGGTATTTACAACAAGGGGAATGAAACCCTTTTGTTTTTAAATAAATCTAGAACTTTATCTTCAATATAAGGAATAAATTGTATTGTCTCCAAGTTTGCAAGTAGTATTCTGGAGACATGGTATACAAGAAGCTTTGGTAGAGCCAAGAGAAGTAGATGGATCCTTTAAATGTGTTCAAGTGGAAGTATATGCACATCTGCAAGTAGTCTTGTAATTCATAGGACATGTAAATGAATTGATGTCTTTAGAAAGATCCATGGTATATCACCTAAACCAAAAGAATAGAAAAAACCACATGTAGATTTACCATAGTTGGGATCTACCCTTAATACAAATCAGTACACCTTTGAAAAGAAACTCATAATAGCTATCATAAAATTATTCAACTTCAGATAATTTTTGAAAACTTTAGAATGAGATTAATCATGTGAGCAAACATAAAAATGAGCAATGTAATGATGTGCTAAATGCAAGAAAGATGCATTGAATGCTAGCAAGTGAAAGACCAAGTAACCAAGAAATGAAGATGGGAAAGAGCTACATAACCAGAGAGTTGTTGTGCAAGGGTAAAAGAGATGTTAAAAGTATGGAATGCTTTTGCCCAAAAAATCACCCAGAGGCATTATTTCATGGTTTTCCATGAATGTAGATAGATGAAATCAATTTATTGATAGCATTGTAGAAACTCCCAAGTATACAATTATAGAGAAAATAAGGATAGATTCAATGGCCCATTCCAACATTCTCTTGCCCATGCCAAAAATGGAGTCATGGATAAAGATGTGGACATCCATTAATTCCAAATATGAATGCATAGGCCAGGAATGATGGGTGTGAGCAGATGGGAAGCTGCGGAATGAAAAATGATGCAATGTGATAAGATAACATATTTTAAAGTAAAGAATGAAGTTCAAATTTGTTGAACTTTAAAATACTAAGTTGCGATGAAATATACAATCTAACGGTGGAGACAATATTCTATGGAATCTGCACTACAAAGCTATGGAAGTTGTGCTATGGAAAGAATATGCTAAGCTAATGATAATGCTAAATAGAGATGAGAAACAACCAAGGAACCGCTGGAGGAGCAGACAAAATTTATATATATTTATGAAATGAGAGGGAAAACAGATATCAAAGAAGATGTAGAGCAACAATATTGAAACAAAGATGTGAACAACAAGTAAACCACCTGCACAGATATATAAAATCAGAGATTATGTTATAAAATAGATATTGCAAAAAATGTTAGCAAAGATTACGAAACAAAAATATACACAAAAAGTATAAAAAATAGAAATAAGAGATAGAAAGATTAAATACACAACATTGGGAGATTAAAAAAAAATAGAGGCTGAAAAGGAATAGTGAGAAAAGATTAAACAAGATATAAACCTACAAATACAATTGTTAGAATGAACAAAAATGCATGAAAAAAAACCTGTGCGATTGGCCGACAGAGGGTGAGGTTAGTACGTTAAAAAAACTTAGAAAAGAGATGAAACAACTAAGATTTGTAAAAAAATAAAATAAATCCCTACAAACAAGAGTTAAATAAAAAAAAATCATATTTCTTCTCCTCAATGGAGATATCTTTCTCAAAACAAGGGTTAAACCAGCTCTGATACCATGTTAGAAACATAAAACAAAATGAAAAAAGATAAGGAAATAATCTAAGGGAGTGTACAAAAGAAATATTTTTACCAAATACAAAGAAAGAGAGAGATTTTCCTTTAATAGATCAAACACCAAGTTCAACAATATGCTCCAAGACCAACACAAGAACTCAAGTATTTTGAAAGGGGAAAAAAAATGAAAAAAAACCCCTTGTGAATAATATGAATGATGCACTTGAAGCCATGAGAGAGAGAGAGAGAGAGAGAGAGAGAGAGAGACTCATTACAACATTGTGAGAGAAAGAATGAGAATGAGAGAAGAAGAGAGAATAAATCTCATGAGAACCAACTTGTGAGAACCAACCTTAAGAAGTGTGTGAGAAGCATCTCTTAAGTAGAGATGAGTGAAGGAGTCTGCATCTAACTCCCATATCCTATGAGTGTCACATTCACATTAGGTGTGTGCCATGTGTAAGAATCCTCTTAAGGAGGAATATCTAATTTCCTTATTAAAGGAAATAAAAATATGTGACATGTCCTCCTACTTGGACTAGAGGACAAATACAAATTACTATACCTTAGTTTATCCTTTAATTATATACTTCACCAAGGAAAGATTAAATTCTAACAATTACTTTAATTTTTTTTAAAATTCATGTCTTAAATTATGCACATAGGATTTAAGACTTAGTTAAACCTAATTAATATTAAATATTATCCATGTTTACTAGATATTTAACCCAATGCTTGTCACCCCATTCTTGGAGCATACTTTTAGGGGATGTCCTCCCAACAAAATATCCTATGAAAGTGAAATGTTCTAACCATTTATAAATTCTATCAAACTAAAGGATGGACAAAACAAAGTTCATTAGAATCTCAAAATGTGTACTTCATAAACAATTCTGATAGCAACTATATACTTTTAAATAACTTTTATTTTTCATCTTTATCCTGTTGAACGAGCTTCTTCCAACTCGTTAATTTTGGCAAATCATAGTTCTTGGAGATTTACGTCAAATATTGTTTTTTAAAATTTTATTTCCACCTCAATCTCACTGACTTTGAACTAAGTTTATATTGGTCGTTCGTGTCCATATGGATTCTAATAAATTCTCTAGCAATTCCCCAGAAAATTGCACTCTATATCGTTTAATTCGTTTGACTTTGTATTTTTAACCCCGTTCACTATTGCGACTGCATATCCATTCTCTCTCTTTTGTGCCACACTTCAAACCATATTTTTAAGCTCTTTAAAATCATGCAGAATAAGTGATAGATATTTTTGTTCATTATCACGCTTCCACCTCGAAAATCCTATGTGATCTCAATGAGGAGTTTCATCAGTATGAACCTCCCCCCACCAAATTAATTTACTAAAAAAAATAGAGTTATTGACTCGGTTCATCCCTGTACACATCAGCAATCACCTATACTTCTACATATTTTTCATGAAACAATGTTCTTAAAATATATTGGAGAAGACTACAACTTACTTTATTCTTCAGAAGAAGTTTACTTTACAGATTAGGATAGAATGGATGTTTACTGTATTGGTAGGACTTTAGAATAACCAATAGTCCTAAGGTTTAGCTAGCATTTTATTAATGCCTATGATAAGGTATTTTGATATTCTTATTAATCCTTGTTTACCAGTTACAACAACTTTATTACTGGTCCAACAACTTTTGTGAGGGTATAATCTTCCCTTGAGATACGTTTATTGGTTCCTTAATCTAGGAAATTATCCTAATAAGAAATATTTAATTTTCCTTTAAACATTTTTAATCTAATGGATGGATTGATCATTGTGAATAGCAATTATCATTGTGGTGGATGGTATGGATCATAACAAAACATACATAGACAAACTGTATAAATATATTAAATATAAATTCTTTGTTAAAATATTTTGTATGCTAACTCACATTTATTTATTAATTATTGAATACAAAATCATACAACTTGAATGCTACAACATTCCTCTTCCTTATGATAATTTGATCATCTTACTACCTTGATGTCACAAGCTTACATGATGTCTATTTCTATAGAGATCATTAGACAATTCTAAAAAATACATGGACCATTCTAGACCTAGGTCGACTTGGAAAATATCTAATATTTCTCTCTTTTATCTTATCATTGTTCTAGAACATACAAAAGCATCTAATTAATTCTTAGAATCTACTAGAGGGATAAATTACACATCCAAACACTCCCCATAATTTTGACCACAAATGTAATAACATTCAAAAGATCCTTTTCTCTTCATTACTATTTTTCTTATGACCTTTTTTTGTAACCATAATTAAGTCTTCAAACTTATTCAAACATTTTTTTCTATCATAATATTCTTCAACCATCTCTCTCTCTCTCTCTCTCTCTCTCTCTCTCTCTCTCTCAATTTTTCAGAACTTGATCAGATTCTGAGGAATTAGGAGCATTGAGCCTTTATGTTCTCATAACCTGATCAGGTTCTTAAGTCCACATAACCTGGTTAGGTTCTATTGAATTAGGAATGTTTCTTGCTTCAATAGTCTTAAAAAAGTCATTGCAAGTTGTCCTGAGGTCCCACTGTTGTTTTTTTGTTGTTTTGCGCCAGTAACAGTTAGTTCTACACTTTTTTGCATGTTTTTTCTTTGTAATGATTGAATTATGTTTTTTATTAGTGTTTTTTATGTTTTTTTATCATTGTAGTTTCTCATTCAATAAAATGGTTGATTTTTTCTTATTTTTTGGATTTTATGTTTGCATGTTATTCTATGTTCATGATATTATTCATAGCGTCCATTCAATATGAACAATGGGAAAGAACAAAAGAGGAAAAATTGAACAATGAGAGACAGAAAAGGAAAGACAAAGGGAGTGCATGAGGAGAATATGACAAGGTACATCTTCAAATGCATGCAATGTAAGTGATGAAAATGAAAATGTTAATGTTAATGTGACAAATGCACCTAATTCATCTAATGCACCATTTCAATTTGATGTCATTAATGAAAAAAATGCACATAATGAAAATGAAAATGTCCAACATACACCAATTTAACTTAAGAGGTGTGAGCTAGTGCAAAATGATATATGCGTAGCTCATTTTATGAAGATATTTCAAGAGAAACTAGTTTATGAGTACATACGTAATTCACATAGAGCTAGGTGGTTGGATGAGAAATTCAAGACATGTAATGAAAATTTTCCCCTTGGTACTATTGTCTCCATTATTTATTTTACTGAGATGATCTTTGTACATATAGCATTCTTGCATGCACATGATAGCATAGACAAAGATATAAAAGTTTTAAGAGAGTATCACTTCTACATCAGTGACGATCACACACATTCATCAGATTTTGTACAAGGTTTCTTCAAAATTTTCTATGACAATTTAAGGGAAAGAGGTATTGAGTACAACCAACACATAATATGGTCAGACAATTGCACCTCACAATTCAAGAATGAAAGGATGTTCTATTGGTTAAGTAGATTGCATGTGACAAGTGGCATTCAACATTTTTGGAATTTCACCGAGGCAGGGCATGGAAAAGGTGAGCATGATGGTGTAGGTGCATGTGTAAAAAGAGCTCTTTCCAGAGAGGAATTGAAGTATGAAGGTGGTGCAGAGTTAATAAATGCAGAAATAATTGTCCGATGGTGCAACTCTACGATGGGAATAGGTAATGAAGGTAATTATATGGTTGATAGATTTTTTGGGTTGATAGTTGAGTCTAACATTGAAAACTATCTAGATTGATGTACACTTACAGGATCAAGTGACATGCACTCATTTAGAAGCTCAAATGTAGCATGATCAAGGGTATTTATACTAGATTAATGACATGTTTTTTCTTGTCTTGTATGAATTTTATGTGGGAGGAATGTAATCAAATGAGTGGATTGATGAATGGTATTATAGACCTTTGCAACCACTTGATACATATCAACTTCCTAAAGTACTATAACTGATCCAGTTTGAAGCATCAACAGATTTTGGTCACATATCTTACCTAGTTGAACTAGGTAATTTCTCAATTTATTCTTCATTTTGAGATGAACTCTGTTGAAGCTACTTGAAATCATTTTATTATGTGGTTAAGTCTTTAGGATGTTAACTTATCCTTCTATAAATTACAGGTCATGTATATGCAGTTGTTGCAGATGAGAACAATGAGGAAGGGACTGATTACTTTTTGTGTCATTGCATTGAGGGAAAAAATAAATTGACAACTATAGTCATTGATGGAGAGGGTATTGAGTACCCAATAGGATCTTTGTTGTGACAGGGACATGGATTATAAGGTACGCTATTAAAATATAATGTGTTATTTTTTGATGACTTTGAGACCTCTTACCTTCATTCTATTACACTTTATATGTTGAATTTTGTATTAATTTATGCTTCTATGAAATGCAGGTACCCTATCCCAAATTCAACAAGTTTTTGTTTGAGGACTATGAGCCACAGACATATTTTTCATTACTCAAACCTTCTTGTTGCAACAAATATTGAATTGATAAAGTCTACTAGTAGACCTCGTAGGAAGAATTTATGGAAACTTTGTGAATCTAAACACGAGGCAATACATGACACAATAAGGGTTAGAGCTGATCCAAAAGGTTTGCTCAATTAGTTTTGGGCCATCATGAAGAATCATTCTACAAAATGGTAGAATTATTTTGACAATTTTGTATATAAATTTTGCGAAACAATCTAACTTCACTTTTTTGTAAATATAAATGACTATGAAATGGTCTACATGCATATTTGGAGACCACATTGTTTATATTGAAAGACGATCAAATTATATATAAAAGTGGCCATGGGTTGATTTGTATATACCAAGGGTCCACATTTTGTATAGTTTACTATGTACCATTTAACTAAGAGGATATGAGTGAATTACAAATCATTACAATTATAAAAATGGCTCATGCAGTGGATATTTCATGTTTCTCTAAATTATAATAATGGTTCATGTGTAGTATTTACGTATGTATGGTCATTTTTATATTATATATTTTCCATGTATTTTATGTATGTATGTATGTATCTCTATCTCTCTATTCCAAAGAAACTACCTTGAAAATATTTTGTCAAACCAAAGTAATAGGCATAAAAAACAATTAAAATTATGGTGTTATATGTTATGCTTTATGGATGTTTGTGTTGGAAATACAATAATGGGAGAGAAAGATGCTAAGAGGGGGGGTGAATCAGATCTTCAAATTTAAACACTTAAAACAAAATGATCCACATTCATACATATATGAATCTAATGTAATATCAAATAGCATCCACACAATGAAATAAATAACTCATAACACAAGAACTTGGTAACCCAGAAACCCAAATAGGTAAAACTGGGGTGGGGATGACACCCACAAAATTCTTCACTACTACAATAATAAAGTGTGCCTATTAGGGCTACAAAAGTTGATTACAAAATGCAATCTACCCTGTTAAAGGTCTGCCTGGTTAAGAGCTAAAGATCATTACAATCTACCATGTGAAAGGATTTCAAATTACAATAAAGTAAGCACTCTGTTAGGAGATTTAGAAAGGTCTTCTAGAACCACTTTGTTAAGAGATTTTCACCTGATACAATGATTAGAATGTTTCAAGTAATGATCCTTTGTTATGCACTCAGATGCTGATGATGGATCTCCTCTTTGCAATACCTTCTGTGATCTCACAATCTGATATGTCTTTACTCTGTTGTTCACTATGCTTTCACTCTGCTTTCACTCTGCTTCTTAACAAAATAACCCTCTGTACATTCCACTTCAAAATGTAGTCACCACTTCTCTCCACACACTCTTTCAAAATAGGGTTTAGAACCAATCTTATATATCTGTTCAAGACTAATAGCAAGATCTAGATCAATGATAAAGATATAATACCCATACCTCCAAGGTATTACAATTAATGATTACAATAGATCATGCATAGTATAAAACAATTAAATGCATAACTAACTCCGTAGGAAAATATTAAATGCATCCATAAGTCAGCCCAAAAATATTATATAAGTCAGCCTGAACACTTATCCTCGAAGTTTGAATCATTCTAGACATGTATACAAAAACTGTTCTGCTCGGCACTTAACATCTCTGTCGCTCAACACTAAGTATCCTACTCAGCTCGGCATGATACAACTCGGCAACTTGAATACTTCTCGGCAATGTTTCTCAACCTTGCATAGTTTTAGCTCAGCCATAGTGATAGCCAACTAAAACTACCTAAGTGAATGACTAAGTTTTGGTCACTAATCATCAATAGAACTTAGAGATTAACATTCTCCCCCTTTGATATTAGTGGCAAAAACACACTTATCATTACTTCATTTCATTCAATCAAAATGTTGCCTAAGTATACGAAGTACTCCCCCTAGGAATATACTCAGACTTATACATACAAAAAAAAATTACATAAAATAAATTCCTTCAAAATATATATAAAAATGTACTTGTTCTATACTAATTTATCATATTGTATCCTTACCAACTTCCTTATCAACTTTCCCCTTGTTTTTTTCACTGATTGTTGGTGGGGTTAAGTTATACTTATCCAAAAATTGTTTATGAAGCTGTAGGGTGGATGCAAATGTAGCATCCCAACATTCCTTGGCAACCTTCATAACTTCCAATTTTATTTCTAGCTCGGCAGCTAGACTCACTAAACTTTCTGCAGTTGAGAGATTTGCATTTCTCTGTGATAACTCTTTTGCAATTGAAAGTTCCTTCTGTATTACCTCCAAGTGAGGCAACAGGCTTGTCTGAATGGTGATCAATTTGGCCCTAATTTGACCATCTTCAGCCATAAGCTTGGCTATTTTCCGTTGTGCATTGATCAACTTAGTATAATGTAAGGAGCAGGAGGTAGCATCCTTATTCAAAGTACTACCAGTTGATCTCAAATCTAACTGTAGCTTCTCAACAAGCTGTAGATTATCCTTTGTGAAAAATTTAACATCACATAGTTTCCTGTACAAAGAATAAACATTTGATGTAACTTTCTCCAAAATGTCTACAAGAGTAGAAAGTTCAACCTATTTTGTTGCAATCTCTTCTGAGATTTTCTCTAGAACTTTGCTCTCAAATCTCCTCTCGGACCATTGTAGAATTTTTTCATTACTATTAATATCATCATCAGTTACCTTTTGTACAATGTGAACTAACTGATCAATAATTGGAGCTTGAGGCATTTCATCTTCTAAGTCAAAAGCTTTTGCAAATATATCCTTGATGTCATGCAACACTTGCTTTT
>MU225937.1:275253-298614 GCA_018584345.1 Thuja plicata
GAGTCCCTATTTGTTCAAAAGATAATTCATTGGGATCCCATTGTGGAATCACAATCACCTCATCTAATGTGACATCTAGAATTTGAGACTTCTTCTTCATAACTTTCCTTCTCTTCAACTCTGGTGAGCTGATGCTCGGCTGCATAATACCTTTTCCTGTGATAGTATCAATGTCCATTACCTCTTTCAATTTTGTCAGGATTTTCTGTGGATTAGGCATACCTCCAGTTTTAGGACCTATGGGAGTGGATGATGCAGAGTGTGGTAGATCAACCAACACTTGTAGTGCCTCTTGTTCCTTAGGCTTGTCACCATTATCCTTCACCACTATACCACTATCTAAAACTATTTTGACAACCTCTAATATGGGTGGATTTTTTTAAGTTACCTCTTGTGCATCTATTTGTTTTTTCTCTTCACCTATCTGATCATTGATTACTTCAATTATCTCATCAATTTTCTCTTCAGATGTAGTGGTCTTTCCTCCTTCAGTCTCAGTTGCCTTAATAGGCAAATCAGTGTTTGTACCACTCGACATGTCTTGTTCCTCGGCATTCAAATTGCTGGAATCATCAATTATGTAGTCCATTGGATTGTCTGCAGTCAGATCAATAGAATTTGTTGAGTCTAATACATCTTTAGTCTTTTCAGTAGCAATTTGATCTTGAGTCATCTGTGGCTTAGGGGTAATCTCAACTTCTTTTTCCTTTTGATCAGATGGACCTTCATCAGATTCTTGTCTTTTAGAACTATTAGTCCAAAGACTTCCTTCCAAAACCTTGTACTCTATTGTACTAATCCTTCAATATCATTTTTCAAAATAGTACACCCTCTAAGTTTAGGAGCAAACCTATTCTTATATTCTTCAATGAATTTTTCTCGTTGTTTTGATGTCAACTCAGGTATCACCTTGGCTAAAGTGCCTTCCCTAATTTGTCTCTCTGTAGTAAGTGCAAATTCCCATTTGGTTGACAGAAACTCATATAGTTCATTTGGCACATGGTTTCCTATCTGTGTAGGAGTTAACTTAAAAGTACTCATCATATCTAAGACTGCTTTCTGAACTTTATGCTTGTCTCCAATACTCAGTTTCTCATACTTAATGAATTTAAAAGTAGCTAACTCAGTTGAGTTTATCAAATTGGCACATACCTCATCAATATTAGCTGGTTTCTTGAATTGTGTTGTAGGTATGTCACTGGGTTCATCAATCTTATTCTTTTCATCATCACTATCTATCCCCAATTGTAGTCTCCTCCTTGGTCTCTTTGCTGGTTTACTCGGCTCAGCCTTAGGAGTAATTTTAGCTTTCTTTCCAGAACTATTTTCCCCAACCTTCTTCTTTCCATAAAATTTTGTTTGTACTGCTGGAGAAGTAATAGTAGATGCTCTAGTCCTTGGACAATTAGCTACAGGAGGTGTAACCTTAGGTTTAGCTTTACTCGGTTTGGTTACTATGACAATTGATGGTTTTTTACCCTTATCTTTCTCAGTGATCTCCTTAGATGCATTGACTTCCTCTTCTATAGATATATCTTATCCTTGTCCAGTGGATAGGCCTAGAGGTGCATCCTCAGGTTCTTCATCACTTCCCAAACCAATCATTTTCTTTATATTTTTCACAATCTTCTTCCTTTTCCTCTCCATGGTTCCCTCCTTTAAACCTCTTGAAATTTTTACTTTACCTTCATCAAAATTACCAAATCTTTCTACTATAGTATCAATTACCTCAGCTAGGATTCCAATGATGGCTGTTGATGCTTCATTAATGTTAATTTCATAGGGAAATGGTTCTAAACATGTTACCCTAGCTGTCACAGCCTGGATATATGTGTTATCTGTATCAACTAGAAAACAAATTTCTTCATAGTGCTTCTCCACTAGTGATCTAGGAATCCTAATCCTTAATCTCATTCTCTTTTTAAATTCCACAAAATAGCTCCCCATAATGCTATTGAAATTACTTCATAGTTTCTCACTACAGTCACTTAGTTGAACTGTAATGGGTCTATCCTTTTTCCAAACAATATCTCCTAATGTAGGAAAGGTATCCTAAATGTAGAAAAATATGCAGACTAGTAAGGAACCAAACTTACATGATGAGCTCTTAGCCTTTCTGATTGATGCTAGGTTCTCGGCTAGTTGTGTTTGTTGTAGCTTGGCAAGATCATATATATGATTCTTCTTGACATTCTTCCATGCCTGGTCAACGGCTATACAAGGAACACTATCTAGTCTACTTGACTGATAGAACTTATGTGTGATTACTCTTACTCCAAAATTAAGTTCTAGGTCTTTAATTGTAGAGATAGTCATACCTCTGTTGTTCCATATGGCTCTAGTGTTCAGTGTAATTTCCTCTTTCCTGTTATCTCTCATTGTCTATTTTCTGTTCACTACAGGATATCCAGTCACTCAATGAATCATGTTCTTAGTTATCTTGAATAGTCCATTATCCAACCACATACACATATCATGAACTCGGCTAAGAATAGCCTTAATCCATTTGTCTTTGAAACCTTATGGAAAATCTAGGGCACGATTCAACCCTTTGTCTGCTAAATGTTTGAATTCTCCCTTTAGAATTCCATCAACACACAATTTGTTGTAGGATTTTCTCAGTTCACTATCACCTACTTCACCAATTTTAACCATGTAACAAGATCTTACATCGTGGATCATAAGTATCTTGGGTGGAATGGATGAGAGAGCTCCGGTCAAATCACTTTGAATCACACTTTCAGGAATGACTCAAAAATTGAGAGGTGCACATTCATCACTTTGTACTAACTGAATTTTCTCTTGTTCTCCCTCCATACTTTTAACTAGTGTGGAAGTTCTTGCAGCCATAATCTTGAAACTAGGGTTCAAAAAATGAAGAGTAGAGTACCTCAGCAAGTAGCACTTTTTAGTGTTCACTTTAGAATTACCGACGGCATGCTGACGAAATATTCGATGCTAACTTCGTTAAGATCAATTCTACAACTTCTTCAATTGCTCTGTAAATAGTGAAAATTGCAAGGTAAAAATGAAGAATAAACTGTTCATCCTTTATAGATTTTGAAAGGCCAAGGTAGGTAAGCAATAAATGTTCTACCCATTGAGTTAGTGCAAGCCAGCTGTTCTCAGCATTCTAACACAACTTGCATCCCACTTGGCTTACTAAACTCAGCCATCACAGAACCTACTCGGCCAACAAACTCGGCACACACTAAAGAACTCGGCCTTAGTTTCCACAACTAGTGCTTAACACCTATAGTACAATTAGCTCTTCTTGACATTTGTTTTCAAAATATGTCCTGGTGCATCTTAACATATGCAAATATGGATTTTGGTATGTTTCATGTTAGGAATTGATGTAAGATAAGAATTTTAGATGCAGTTCCTTACATACCTCTTTTTCTTAGTTGGAGATGATGTGATCACCTGATCCATTAGATTGGATGACCTCGGCTGCACTAGCTTCACTGCTGCATGGTTCAGATTTCTTAACCCATGTCTAGTTCATCTGTCCTCTAATCTTCTCAACATTAGGAGTAGGTACCCTAGTCTTACCATCTTTCCTTGTATGACCAATTTTTAGACAACTGTGACAAACTAGGCTTCCATTCATCCAAATCTTAGACTTTCCTCTGAAATGTGTCCTTATGCAATTTTTAGGAACATGTCCATACTCACCATAGTAATGATAATTATGCCATGTGTTGTAGTCCCACTTGTAAGTATTGCCTTTTCTTGGTGATTTCTCTTGTGCCTTTGATGTCCATTGTTGTTTACCTTTAGATCTGTAATCTTGTGCTCTATGGACATATTTCTGACAGTTATAACAATTACCATTGAGTCTAGGTGTGAAAGGTGCATTTCTTCCCTTTATCTTGCATTCACGTTCTTGATGTCCAAAATTATTACAGTTAAAGCAGTAACCATTAAAGTTAGTTTTAGGATTGAACTTACCATTCTTGCTTCAGTGAATGTTTTCTATATGACCTAGTTTCCCACAGTGCAGGCAAACAGATTTGTTGTTTCTTGGCTTTGCATATCTTCTTTCACCTATCTTAGATGATTCTCCTTCTTTAGTGGTTGTATGTTGTTCAGTGTGACCTAATCTAGAATAATCTTTAGGTCTTCTTGATTCTTCCACTAGTTGTTCAAAGTAGCTCAAAGTTGCATTGAGATCATTCACTTTATTGTTAAGTTCTTTCTCAGATCTCAATTCATCTTTCAACTGAATTTTCTCAGATCTAAGATTTACAATCTCTAAGTCTTTCCTGCTGAAACTCCTGATTCACAAGTAGCAGTTGATTTTCCATGTCAACTTGATTAACTATCATTGTTTGTACATCATGTGTTCTTTCATCAAGTCTAATAGTCATCATTCTTTTATCTTCTTATAGCATAGCCTTGTCATCTTCGGCTTTCTTTTTCAGTTCAAAAACTTCACACATTCTTATTGATTGGGCTTCTTCTTCCTTTTTCAAATTTTTGACTTATTCACATAGTGAACTGTTCTTTTTCAGTAGATCTACTATTGCTGCATCACTCTCAGTAAAATCTCCATTCTGAAATAGATTTGTGGTGTCCTCTTCTTGATAATGAGTGTCATTCATTTGTTTGGCCAAATCTTTCTTTACTGTCAAGGACTTCTTTAATTCATGTCTTGTTGTCTCAAGTTGTTGTAGTGCTAGCTGAATATAAATATTTTAATTCTCAATGACTTTACCCATCTTGTAGATCTCTATCTCAAGATCTATATTCTCAAGCTGATTATGACTTTCTAGAGAACTAAGCTCTGATACCAATTAATGGAAATACAATAATGGGAAAGCAGGATGTTGAGAGGGGGGGGGCGAATTAGATCTTCAAATTTAAACACTTAAAACAAAATGATCCACATTCATACATATATGAATCTAATGTAATATTAAATAGCATCCACATAATGAAATAAATAACTCATAACACAAGAACTTCGTAACCCAGAAACCCAAATAGGTAAAAGTAGGGTGGGGTGACACCCACAAAATTCTTCACTACTGCAGTAATAAAGTGTGCCTATTAGGGCTACAAAAACTGATTACAAAATGCAAGCTACCATGTTAAAGGTCTTCTCGGTTAAGAGCTAAAGATCATTACAATCTACCCTAAGAAAGGATTTCAACTTACAATAAAGTAAGCACTCTGTTAGGAGATTTAGAAAGGTCTACTAGAACCACTCTATTAAGAGATTTTCACTTGATACAATGATTAGAATGTTTCAAGTAATGATCCTTTGTTATGCACTTAGATGCTAATGATGGATCTCCTCTTTCTGGTACCTTCTATGATCTCACAATCTGATATGTCTTTACTCTGTTGTTCACTGTGCTTTCACTCTACTTCTTAACAAAATAACCCTCTATGCATTCAACTTCAAAATGAAGTCACCACTTCTCTCCACACACTCTTTCAAAATAGGGTTTGGAAGAAATCTTATATATCTATTCAAGTCTGATAGCGAGATCTAGATCAATGATCAAGATCTAATACCCATACCTCCAAGGTATTACAATTAATGATTACAATAGGTCATGCATAGGATAAAACAATTAAATGCATAACTGACTCCGTAGGAAAATATTAAATGCATACACAAGTCGGCCCAAAAATATTATATAAGTCATCATGAACTCTTATCCTTGAAGTTTGAATCATTCTAGACATGTATACAAAAAAATTTATGCCCAGCAATTAACATCTCTGTTGCTCGGCACTAAATATCCTACTCAGCTCGGCATGATACAACTCGGCAACCTGAATACTACTCGGTAATGTTTCTTGGCCTTGCATAGTTTTATCTCAACCACAGTGATAGCCAACTAAAATTACTTAAGTGAATGACTAAGTGTTTGTCACTAATCATCAATAGAACTTAGAGATTAATAGTTTGAATTGTTTTACTTCTATTGCTGCCCAATTTGGCTTAGTGAACCTTGGGAACACTTTGGTTTGACTTGTGTTGGAATGTTCTTTAAGGTTTGCAAGCCAAAAAAGGTCTCCCCTAGTGTTTACCTGACCAACTAGAGTTGATAGAGCTGATGTTTTGGTCCCATGACAAACAATTTGAAAGATGCACCATTTAGAAACTTTCAACAGAGAAACAATGTAACTTTTTTTACCAACCAAGATTGGGTCGCCAAATGGAATCTGAGTGGAATCTCCCATAACTGAGCCACATTCTTGTAGGCCTTCCCAAGATGGTCCTTGTGCACTTCACAGATCTCTGATATCTCTCACGAGGTCTGAGATATGGCTCTCAAAAAATCATTGCCCAATTTGGCTTAGTGCACCTTGGGAACACTTTAGTCCAACCTACGCAGGGACGTTCTTGATGGTTCACAAGCAAAAAAAGGTCTCCCTTATCATTTACCTGGCCAACTAGAGCTGATGGAGCTGATGGTTTGGTCCCATGACAAACGGTTTGAAAGATGCACCATTGAGAAACTTTCAACTGAGCAACAATGCAACTTTTTGCACCAACCGAGATTGGGTCTCCAAATGGAATCCAAGTGAAATCTCCTGGAACTGATCCACATTCTTGTAGGCTTTCCCAAAATGGTTATTTTGCACTTCACAGATCTCCAATATCTCTCACAAGGTCCGAGATATGGCTCTCCAAAAATTGCTTTCCAATTTGGCTTAGCGCACCTTGGAAACACTTCGGTCTAACTTACGTCAGAACATTCTTGATGGTTCACAAGAAAAAAAAGGTCTCCCTAGCATTTACCTAGCCAAATTGAGTAGATGGAGCTGATGGTTTGGTCCCACGATGAACGGTTTGAAAGATGCACCATTGAGCAACTTTCAACTGAGCAACAATGCAATATTTTGCACCAACTGAGATCGGGTTGCCAAATGGAATCCGAGTGGAATCTCCAAAAATTGAGCCACATTCTTGTAGACCTTCCCAATATGGTCCTTGTGCACTTCATAGATCTCTAGTATCTCTCATGAGGTATGAGGTATGGCTCTCCAAAAATTGCTGCCCAATTTTGCTTAGTGCACCTTTGGAACACTTGGGTCTGACTTGCACCTGAATGTTCTTGATGCTTCACAAGTGAAAAAAGGTCTACCCTAGTGTTTACCCAGCCAACTAGAGCTGATGGATTTGATGGAGTTGACGGTTTGATCCCACGATGAACAGTTTGAAACAATAATAATGAAAAAGTTGCATAGGAACTTTTAAAAGTTGCTCGACAACATTTGTGCAACTTTTGACAATGTTGCAAAATGTTTCTATTAGGACCTCTATACCTATTGAAAGGACTTAGAAGACCCTTAGATCCTATAGTAAGACCTTTATTAGACCAAAAACATCAAACCTACTTTTCCTATCATAGGTCATGAGTGTAATCAACCTTAGGTTTATATAGACACCTTAGATGGATTGACTTTACAATGAGACCAATCTAATCAAAATTAATGGTTGATCTCTAGGATATAACCATGATTAAAACTATGTGAAGATGAACCCATGATGACTCTTATCCATGCCTGGTATTTCTTGGGTTCCTTGCACCAAAGACCCCTATAACTTCCCAGGTGTACCTAAGGAACAATATATGTTTGAAGTTACTCAAGGGGCTCAAAATTGCATAAAACATCCCTACATCCACTGTCCAAGAACAAAAACCAAACTCTCATACTCTACATTTCAGTCACAAAAAACTTATAACAAAAAACATAAATTCACTTAAGTCACGGAGTGCATACATATAGAGCATGAAAGATACACCTAAATATAATGTAGCACATCAAGCATTAATTCACCTAAATCATAAAATTGCTTATGTCCCAGAGAAAACATGTAGTACATACATTATGAGGCATAGACATGAATTAACTTAAGTCATTCACATAGGTCATACACATGAATTTAGGTTATGAATCATATACATGAATATACATTAATACACACACAAGTACATTAATTTATAGAAACACACATGCATATACTCAAGTTGTGTGAAATAAGAATACACTTACGGCATAAACATTCAACCAACAAATTCAAGGATCAAATTTTAAGTTTCATATATAACAAAATTAAAAATAATAGCGTACATATCAATACATGGCATACATGCCAAATCCATAATAGAGTTACAAAAAAGTGACATCAACTATGTCCATGTTGATATATACAATTTACAAATGTCATATATATATATATATATATATATATACAAAATTTGGTCATTCAATGACCACAACTAGATCTATACAATGTCTCGATATATCTATGATTGTGGTGGATCATCAAAATTGAGCTTCTTCACAGTAGAGCTTGGGTCACTAAGTATCTGCACAAGAACAATTCAAATGCTAAGCCATATATCTTATCTCAAAATAATATCAAAATAAATAAATATTGGGTTGTAATTTGTTGACAGATGAATTATTGATTACCTCATCTCTTTCTCCTATGCTTGGGCTGAATGATAAATGAAATGGGCTCTGTTGTGGGTGAGAGGGACTCCTAGAAAAGTGGCCAGGTAGAGGAAGATGGGAAGTGGTGAAGAGTCCTATAATAGGAAACATAAATAATACAAAATACATGTTATAAACAAGAAATGCTAAAAATAAAAAGAAAATGGACTAAAAAGAAAATGCATACCACAATGTGAGTTGGAACTCTTGTGCTGGAGAGAGCCAAAACTATTGATGAATCAGTTTAGACCTTTTCCTATATGGTAAAATAGAAAATATGTTATAGTCGATAAATACTAGATAAAGCATGGACTAAAAAGGAAATGCATACCACAACGTGAGTTGGAACTCCTGTGCTGGAGGGAGCCAAAACTATTAATGAATCAGTTTAGAACTTTTCTTTTATGGTAAAATAGAAAAGATGTTATAGTCAAGAAATAATAGATAATGCAAAATATGTATATACTATATAATACTTTTGCATACCAAAGCCTCAGTTGGATCTCCTATTCTTGGGCTAAATGATAAAAAAAATGTTATAAACAAGAAATACTAAAAAATAAAAAATTCATGGACTAAAAAGAAAATGCATACAGCAGCTACATCTCCTGTGCTAGGCAAGGGATCCCTAGGAAGTGGATAAGGGTTCAACTAATTTGAGGCAGCTATGACCAATTCCTATATGAAAATTCATATCAAATGACATACTAATAGAGGAACATGCTTTCTAAAATATTTTGAACAAACAAGAATGCAATTGAAAGTAAATATGAAAACATGTTAGCTCCTCCCTCTCCTAAACATCACCAGTGTTTGGTGCATTCATTAGTTTAGTAAAACCCAATCGATTCTACATGTATACAATAAACAAGTCAACTGCATTAATCAACATAGAATATAGGGTATGTGTAGAATCATGGTATGCCAAAAATTGGCAATGTGGAAAAATAAATTTTTCACTCATCCAAAAGCGCACCCAAAAGTTGGTTGACTTTTGAGTAGGCCTGGGTGTCAGTACACCTGGCCAAGCCAAAAGCCAAAGCTAAAGAATTATCAGATATTTGATAATATGAGATATTTGATATTCATCAGTAACAATATATTGTTTCCTGTGGCTGCATTCAACATTTTCATTGTGAAAATGTTGAAGCAGTGAAGCCAAGCCAACAAAATCATAAAATAGTGCACCTTGGGAACACTTCGGTCTGACATGCACCAAAATGTTCTTAATTCTATGTGAGTGAAGAAAAGTCTCCCCTAGAATTTACTTGGCCAACTGGAATCGATGGAGCTGATGGTTTGGTCCCACGACGAACGGTTTGAAAGATGCCTCATTGAGAAACTTTCAACTGAGCAACAATGACACTTTTTGCACCAACCAAGATCAAGTTGTAAAATGGAATCCAAGTGGAATATCCTAGAACCGAGCCACGTGATTGTATGCCTTCCCAAGATGGTCCTTGTGCACTTCACCGATCTTTGATATCTCTAACAAGGTCCAAGATATGCATCTCCAAAAATCTCTGCCAAATTTGGCTTAGTGCACCTTGGGAACACTTAGGTCTGACATGTGTTGGAAGGTTCTTGGTGATATGAAAGAAAATAAATGTCTCCCCTAAAATTTACCCGGCCAACTAGAGCCGATGGAGCTGACAGTTTGGTCCCACAACAAACGATTTGAAAGATGCACCATTGAGCAACTTTCAACTAAGCAATAATGACACTTTTTGCACCAACCGAGATCCAGTCGACAAATGGAATCCAAGTGGAATCTCCAAGAACTAAGAAATATTCTTTTAGGCCTTCCCAAGATGGTCCTTGTGCACTTCATGGATCTTTGATATCTCTCATGAGGTCCGAGATATGCATCTCCAAAAATCATTGCCAAATTTGGCTTAGTGCACCTTGGGAACACTTCAGTTTGACATGTGCCAGAATGTTCTTGGTGCTACACAAGAAAAAAAAAAGGTCTCCCATAGCATTTAACCGTCCAAATGGAGTTGACGGAGATGACGTTTTTGTCCCACAATGAATAGTTTGAAAGATGCACCATTGAGCAAATTTTAACTGAGCAATAATGACACTTTTGTACCAACCAAGATTCAGTCACCAAATAGAATCTAAATGGAATCTCCTAGAACTGAGCCACATTCTTGTAGGCCTTCCCAAGATTGTCCTTTTGTACTTCACAAATCTTTGATATCTCTCATGAGGTTCAAGATACACATCTCCAAAAATTGTTGCCAAATTTGGCTTAGTGCACCTTGGGAACACTTCGGTCTGACATGCACCAAAAAATTCTTGGTGCTATGTGAGTGAAGAAAGGTCTCCCCTAGCATTTAACCAGCTAGCTGGAGCTGATGTATCTAACAATTTTGTCCCACGATGAACGGTTTGAAAGATGCACCATTGAGCAACTTTCAATTGAGTAACAATGACACTTTTTGCAGCAACTGAGATCTGGTTGCCAAATGGAATAAGAGTGGAAGCTCCCAGAACTAAGCCACATTCTTGTAGTAATTCCCAAGATAGTCCTTGTGCACTTTAGAGATCTTTGATATCTCTAACGAGGTCCGAGATATGGATCTCCAAAAATTGCTGCCAAATTTGGCTTAGTGTACCTTGGGAAAACTTTGGTTTGACATTTGCCGAAACATTCTTGGTGCTACGTGAGTGAAGAATGGTCTCCCCTAGAATTTACCTAGAAAAATGGAGTCAATGGAGCTGATGGTTTGGTCCCACAATGAATGGTTCTTGATTCCCTTGAATTCTTAGTGGTATGTGACTGGTAGAGAAGCATAGACTAGATGCTCGATTCCCCATAACTTTTGATGGGTATTGTTTCAAGAACTAAAAATGGCTAAATGATATTCTCTCATGTGCTCCAAGGTATCCCAAGTGTTATATTTATCAATTTCAAGGTTTGACAGGTACTTCCTTTATTAAGTGCCCCAATTAGCCCTTCCAAGCCAAAGTGAGGGTTCCTAAGTTAGAGGAGTTGTCCAATGTTTCAAGACTTGTCCTTTTGGGAAAAGTGCTACCTCAAATAGTACTCTTTGATCATAAAATTAATTTCCAAGGACCTTTGGGATATTTGAAGTAAAACTAGAAAAGGTGTTCTATACAGATGAATTTTTCATGTAATTCTGTGCCTTTTTGAAATCGTACGGATCTATACTTTACTACTTTGAAAACATTCAACAAAGCCTTATATTTTATTGTACAATAATTTATAAGACATCTTATCTAACACATTTGAAATAAATCCTTTTGAATTTTTTGTCAAATATTTGCATTCTTGAATGTATTTCATCATTATACAAGTTTGATTATATCAATGTTATCAAAAGTCTGAGATATAGTATTTCAAAATCCTAGATACAAAAATATATATATCAAAATTTTAAGTGTCATTTCCACTCCTAAAGTGCATAATTTTAACACATGGTACTTGATGACATCTACATTCCAATCCCTGAATTTAGAAGGCACAAGAAAAAAATAAGTTTATAGGTTGCCAAAAATATTATGAATGTATAAGTAACTAAATGAACCAAAGAACATGAGTAGCTAATGCATAGTGAAGTTTACCATCATAAAAGATCTAGGCTAATCAAATGCACACCTCAATCTCCTATATCTATCATATATGTATCCAACTGCATTTACAATCCACATACAAAACCATGTTTATTGGCTGTTAGCATTGAATGTAACCATAATGAACATGGAAAAACTTGCAGTGAGTTGCACTTACCTACTGAAGTGTGCCTAAAGGGTCATCTATCTACTTGAGGGTATTAAATATTGCTTCATGATCAGCAGTACTAATAGTCCAAATTTCCTTTGTCTTTAGTTTTCCTTGATGTTTTAGCAACTTAACATTGGCTGCTATAAAAAGGTGTGAATACATGAGAATGATTTTGTGCTTCTCGTAGTCTTCAAATGTAGGAATACCATTATTTATAATCATGTATGTGTGCAACCATGTTCCCACAACAACATGTGTTCTTTTTGGATATGTGAACATATCATCATCTATCGTCGGTTGTGCAAATTTCTGCTTTCCTCGTACACAATGTGCTAAATAGTAATCTGATCTCTCATCATTCCCCTATGGTGCAACCAATGCAAAAACATGTCCTGGCTATAGAAGATCTGAAAGATGGTCATAGTCAAGTGAACATCCATGTCATCATTTGTTATAGAGAGTGTGAAAGATAAAAGAGTTAGATAATGTGGAACCCACGTATTGACCCACTCACTTGACTCACATTGATCCCAATCACACTGAAGACACCTTAGACAAAAACAAGCCAACTCTCATTTCCAAATTATCCATGTACTAGCATCTAAGCTTTGAAATGAATGCATTTTTGAAGAATCTTTTATGATTTGACAATCCAACCTATCTCCAATTTTTCCCAACTCAACCAACCAAAAGAATCTGCGCACCGCTGAATCAAGAGTCCCCCTGTGACAATGTTGAAGTACACCAATCAACAATAGAATGAACATCAAGGATTTCTGAACCTGAAATCCTAAATTTATCCAAAACTAGAGCTCTCTTTACACATGCACCTGCTCCATCATGCTCCCCTTTTCCATGACCAGCCTAAAAAAAACTCCAAATATGAGGCACACATGTCTCTACATGTATTCTACATTACCAATAAAACATACGAGCATTTTTGAATTGACCTATGCAATTATCTGACCAAATGAGATGTCTATCCATAGAAATATCATTTTCCCACACCCACTCAAAATAGTTCTCAAAGAAATGTTGGACATACTCGTGAGAGTGAGATCTATCATCACTCATATAAAATGCTATTCTTGGATTATCTATCAGTCATCTTTTGTACTATCACAGGAATGTCTATATGTTATGTGCACAAAAATAGCAACCTAAATAGAATTGTAATATTGAGCTTGCAACTCATTTTGGGGCTGCAATGTATAGTTCTCTGCAAAATCAATGACCGATATAATAGTGCCAATCAGTAAAGTGTCCTTAAAAATCCTAAATTTTTTATCCAACCACTAAGACAAGTGACTATGCCTTGCATACTTGTAAAAAATATTCTTCCTAAAATTTGAGATAAAATCAGCTACATTGCATTCTTTTGTAACCAACTCACATCTGGAGCCTTCACCTACACTTTTCAATGTATATTTAACGGTTTCATATACCTTTTTTTGGACAATTGTCTTTCCAAAATCATGTTCACAGCCATCATGAAAACATGAAATAAACTTCACTAGCCCACCACACTCTGAGCACTTGTCATTTAAGAAATATTGTCTATAAGAGAAACATCCATCATCTCTAGGACATAAAAAATTATCTAGAAATTCTCTTGATGATTTTGGAAGAGAACTTGCACCACACTCCTCCAACATTTCACTATTATGAAAACTAAAATGAATGGATTGTAACAATCCATGATGCATTGAAAACTCCACATGATATTTGCAACAACAGGTATTTTGAATCTTAAGAGGCACACAAAAAAGGCTTCAATTCTTCAAAAGCGCTTTGTGATATTTTCAATGTTGAATGTGTCTCACAAATTTTTTTGAACAACATTGTTTGACTCACCTCCAAATAATGTTTTAGATGCGGGGTGTAGTCTCGAATGCCAATTCTCAACTTCAAGACATCCTTCACATGTGGTGACACTCTTGAGTTAGATTTCCAAAATAGTTGAATTTGATCCTTCAAATCATCGGTAAGCTTCTTATCACAATGTGGAAGTCTCTCATCATAAGCCCATGTATCATTTTGAAGAGGATCATCGAGTCTTTCTCTTCTTGCAAGTGCTCTATCAAAAGTTTTACGATTTAGGTTCAATCAACACAAGTTTGTCTCATCAAATGAGCCTTTCTCAAATGATGACTTACTAAGGAGGTTGTAACAACCCTCCTAGCGGCTCTCTTTTCTTTTTCCTTTGTAGTCTTCCCAATGGAATTGAGGTCACTAAAAATATTTCTCACAGTAATAGCATTCCTCTCCTTTTTCTTGTTCACACTAATCTTCAATTTGGCTAGAATAGGTCTCATCTTCTACATATTTAACAACTGCACCAACAATTGACACTGCTCAACCAATTTCTTATGGCTAAAAAATTGATCAAATTTTTTTGAAACCCACAACCGAATGATTCTTTATGATCGCTTGCCATCAAAATTTCTCATTATGTTCTCATCAATTTCAAGTAACCATTTTGTTGTTCTTGGAGGTCTCAAATTTAAAGTTTGTATTTCTTCCTCACAAGGAGTTCATTTCTCATATAATTTGGAGATGTTTAATGCTGATTTGGTTCTTGTGCACCATCATCATTGTCAATTCCTTCATATTCAAATAGTGGATTGTCATTGTCAATGTCCACACTTCCATTGTCCACATCTACATGTTCATTTTCAAAACCTACAATTTCATCTTCAATCCCTACATTCTCATTTTCAATATTATTGTCATAAATCATTTAAAATTCATGTTCTTCTTCACTTGAAACCACATTTAAGGGTGGGCCTATTCCCACATATTTATTGAAATTTAACATACCTTATCTCTTATTCTGATGGGCAACCCTATCCATTTCTCTATCATCTTCAATCTCTTCATCTGGGAGCTTCCTCTTCCATTTATGCTTTTGATGACTACTACTCCCCATGGTGAGACCAAAAAGGTGATGCAACCTTTGATAATATATATATTCCAACATAAAGGGTCAAAAAGGTGTTTTTTTTTCTTTCACAACTGATTTCCCATGAAATTCTCTGTAGAAAAATGTGCTTCTTGGACAGGGACCCAGAGAATCAATTTTTTCTATTGGATACTAGTAAAGCATATTGGATATCCGATAATATTAGATATCCGATATTATCAGATGGTTGATATCTCCCACCCAAATTTGGATTCAACCTTTTAATTTTCATCCTATTTTGAATGTTTATTTCAATTTATGTATTACTATTTTATTTAAAAAATATTAATATTAATATTATTATTATATTAATATTAATATTATATTTATCTCTCTCTCTATGTAGGAACTCTAGAGAGAGAGAGAGAGTTGATATCCTAGGGGCTTGGAAAGATCTGTGTGTAGATCTGAGAGAGAGAGAGAGAGAGAGCTTGGAGCCTTCAATAGTGTCCTTCTCATCATAAGGACTTCTCCTTCCTCAGGTGGTGCATAAGACCCATGTGTATTGTCTCCTTGGTTCTCTTCTTCTCTAACCATGTTTGCCCTTCTCTTTTCCTGATTGCTTTCCTTCTCTAGACACTTGGATGCTAAATACCCTGGTTGGTTACATCTGTAACACCTTGGAGGTCCTAAAATTCTTCCTCCAAACCTTCCCCTTGAATCTCCTCTCCTTCCTCTAAAGGATCCTCTAGAACTACCTTCCCCAGAGGAGTTCTCTTGACTGGTTTCTCTATGACTGGTTTCTCCAAAATTCCTAGGAGCTTGTCCTATCCCATTGTTTGTTCCTCTTCCTCTACTACCAAAGTCTCTATGGCCTCTGCCTCTTCCACTTTGCTTTTTTCTCCTCTTGATTTTTTCTTCAACTTTCAGTGCTAATATATATCACTTTTGGACAGTAGTAGGGGAACACAAACTGAGCTCATCTTTGATGTTTATCCTTGACCCTTGTATATATCTAGCAAGTTTGACACTCTTTGGTTCAACCAACTTAGATTTCATGGTTACCTTCTGGAATTCTTCAGTATAACTTGAGATGTCCATCTCCTTCTACCTTAAACTTTGTCTCTTCCTATGAAGTTGAACTTCATAGTCTTCAGGCACATAGGCTTCCTTCACCAAGGTCACCATCTTCTTCCAAGTGCTTACTGGATTCTTTTCCATCTTTGCCCTCTCTGCTTGAGTGAAGTTCCACCAAGTTAGGGAAAATCCATTCAACTTGGAATTTTCTATATTAACCTTCTGATTCTCTGGTATCTCCTCACAATCAAAGAAACTAGTGAGTGCATCAATCCAATCCATGACTTCTTTTGGATCCTTCTTCCCATTATAGACATGTATGTCAAGTTTAGCATCCACGGTTCTTCTTTCCATGGATTTAAAATTCTTCAAGAGGAGCCTTTGGTCTACATGGACTTCTCCTTCTTCATCCTCCTACCAAGGGGTCTCTTCATCACTCCCCTCCTCTTCAACTCCAGAGTTTCCACTACTCTATTTCTTGACTTGTTCCTTGAGCCTTTCCATTTCTTGCCTCATCAACTTCCTCACTGCATCATGATCTTTCACCACCTTTAGTAGTTCAGCATTGGTCATTCTATTAGGAAGTTCATTGTCATCTCCACGTTCTGACATGATTGAAACTTTTCTTCTTCCAAAGATCTACTAGTTTCTTTGATACCACTTGGATTAGAGCCCCAAACTATGTCAAAATGACTCACTAGAGATTCACAATACCCCACTCCCACACAATCTAGGGCTCTACTAAAGAGTTCCCAAAACCCACAATGACAAGACTAGGTCTTCTACCCAATCTTCAACACCCTTAATGGCACAATATGGTACAACTAGAACCAAGTAATATAGGGATGGAATAAGGGATCTATCAATGTAAGAACACAATTTTAGATGAAATGAAACACAAATATCACACTAAGGTATCTCTGAGATTCAATTTAGACACCTAAGAATACATAGGGCTACAAGGAGAAAACATGGATTTATAAAGGTAACTTACTTGGAAATCCACCACAAAAATTCCTTACCACCCTCAAACTCTCCAATCCATCCACCAACAAATCCTCCAAGTTAGGGCTCTTGACCAATCCCATAACTCCTATTTTCCTCAATTCTCTCCTACGCCTAGTAGGGATAATAGGACACTTTTACAAATAAAGTACTT
The DNA here is from genome assembly GCA_018584345.1 of Thuja plicata. Taxonomy (NCBI): domain Eukaryota; kingdom Viridiplantae; phylum Streptophyta; class Pinopsida; order Cupressales; family Cupressaceae; genus Thuja; species Thuja plicata. Next base: position 292,609 of record MU225937.1, read on the forward strand.
GAATCTCAATTAAATTTCATATCCCACCAATTGGAACACTTGTGGGACCACAAAAAAATCCAAATCCAAGGATTTAGACTTCCATTCCACTCCTGGCCCGAGTTGTGCCTCAGAAACCCAATTCTGGATAGTCATATGTAGATGTCTGTCCAGAGAATTCAACCATTCCTCCCTCCATCGACTTCCTCCTAATCTAAGACCTCAAAATTATTAAATTAAATCCTCCCTCCTTTCTCTCCCCAAAGGCTTAGAATTTTCCCATGGTGGAGTGTCTGGAAAAGAGGAAATTTGTATCGAAACCCTAGTTAGGGCCTTCCTAAGACCAATGGACAATAAGAAATGGATAGCTTTTGATCCCCTACACTTCAATTATTAAAACCAATTGGAACATTCAACCAAGACACTGGATCAACTTTTCCAATCCTTCAATAGTGCATTGGGATCTGTACAAATCTGTACAACTCAGAAATACAGTTAGGAATACGTAAAACAGTTTGAATTTTATTGATTTTCATGCAAAAACTTTACAATTCATCCAGTCCAACTTTGGAGTAAGGTTTTTCCACATTTTCATACCCTTCCCAAGTGGTTCCAACTGAAAAAAGTGGTTGTGAATGTTGAGATTCAAAAGTTGCAACTTTTTGCAAAAGTTGCATTATGCAACATTGGCAACATTGACAACTTTTTGCAAAAGTTGTCAATTGTAACTAAACTTGCAAAGTTCGGTTTTGTTACTACATAGGAGACCTTAGAAGGACTAAAATGAAATTCCTACCCTTCCTTAGGTTCCCTAGACTATTATAGCCTAATCTACCTAAAATTGTCCAAATTGACTAAGGTGGACAACTAAGTTTATAACATAACTTACTGTCCCCTTGTGTTACACTTTAGGAATTATTGATAACATTGGATCCAAGATCCAATCACAACCCTAACCGTTTGTATTTGGGTCCACTGATGTGCTTGAAATGGATGAACTTGAAGGTGCTCCTACACTAGAGAGAGAGATAGAGAGAGTTCCTACTCCCTCTCTCTCTCTAGAGTTCCTACTCTCTCCTAGGTATTATTGTTATACTATAAATATTAATAAATAATTAATACTAATATTATATGATGACATGTAACTGATTGAATGTTTGACAATGTTAAGTTGAAGATAATGTAAGGCATTAAATCAGTTAATGTATTGTATTTTCATTGATGTCAACTTGATATCATCTGTACAGTCATGGACATAATGCCAAAGACTTCAGAGAATCAAAGGAACAAAGGTTATGCTTTCAACAATGCACAAAAGTCAAGTATTCACTAAGTGACAAAAAACATCGATGGAGTGCACACTGACAAACAAAGCTAAAAATAGACTTAACTGGTTGTCTGCTTTGTTTTATTCGACCACAGATAAGTGATTGATTTAAAGATGATTTGTATACTTGGCAAGTAGATATCTATGAGACAAATAAGGAGTTATGCTTTAAATCTAATTGGCTGGATTGTTTTTCATGCCAAGAATCAAGAATCAAGAATCAAGAAACAATGAATATTTTGTCTATATAAGAGACACGATTAACTCTTTTACAAATGAGATTAAGGGGAGTGTATAGAAAGAGGATGCTGAAGAGAAACTGATGAGGAACAACTTCATGTAGTGATGATCAAACAAGCTGAATGAAGAGCTAAGGAATTCTATAGACACCGACAAATAGTGAGCACAACATCACAGAGTAGAAAGTATGGAGCACAAAGGATTGAATTGATACATTGGTCAGAGAGGTAATGTACTTAAATAGATCTAAAAATCTGCAATTCAAAGTTGCAATATGAACAAGTCATAGTGTTTCAGTTTAACCATTGAAGCATCAAGTCTCTTAACTGAGTAGGACTTAACAGTCTTCTATATATTGAGGTACATCTCAAGGAGTGCCAAAAAGGTTGATTCATGAAAGTAGCATTGGAATTTCCCGATACCTATTGACATTCTAAGAAGGAGGCTGATTCAATGATGGTAGAAATAGATGACCAATACTAAGTGACAACATCTATGGATAAAATCTTCTAACAAGGTCGCACTTAATAGTGTGTTTGTAACCTTTAACTGGGTTGGCTCCTAACATGGCTCACTTCAGAAGAGTGAAAATTTGGGGTACTGGTCCTAGTGGTTTTTCCCTTAACATGGTTTCCATGTTAAAATTCATGTGTTATGTGTGTATGATTCATTTATTTACTATTTTGTATCTTACATAGCTAATTTTTGATTGATTGGTATACTCTGCTTATTTACTGAGTTTTGGTAAATAGTTATACTACTTATCGGTACTCGAGAAAGAATAAGGATTGACAAATAAAACCGACAGACAGTTAATCATTAGTAGTATTTTATGGCATGCATCTTGTAGTGACATAATAATCTGAGGTTTATTGATTGGTGGTTAAGTTGGAAGGATAAATTTTTGAGACCACTGATTCACCCCCCTCCCCTCTCAGTTATTACTAACAATTGATATCAGAGCTTGTGTGCTTAGAAAGCAAGGTTTCAAGACCTAAGTCAAGATCACAAGATGAACAGATGAGATGTGGCCAATTTGAACAAAGAATACTTTTCTTCATGGAAAAGTAGGATAAGACTCCACTTATCAGGTATTGGTAATGATGTTACTCAATTCCTAGATACTGAATATGTGTTTCTTACAGGATTATTGATAGTAGATCAATTGAGAGAGAAGCATGAGCACAACTGCATGGTCATAGAGCTTTCTTCCTCACTCTCTGATGTTGAATTTGAAGATGTCAAAGATTGCAAAACTGCAAAGAAGATGTGGGACAAAATGAAGCTTGTACATGGAGGTGATATAAATGTTCTAAGAGCCAAGGCAGAAAGCCTTCAAAGAAATTCTGATGATCTTAGAATGAAAGAAGGAGAAAACATCACACAGTACAAAACAAGAATCAAAGAAGTAGTCAATGCTATATGAGGAGTTGGAGGTACACTTGAAGAGGAGATAATGGTAAGTAAAATATTAAGAACCTTACTGCCTATATATGCTATTAGAGTTTCTGCCATTTGAGAAATGAGAGTAATAGAAAACAATATAGTTACTCTTGATAGTTTAATTGGTAGACTGATTTCATTTGAGATGAATAACTTTGATAATAGTGTCTTACCAAACTTAGAGTCTACATTTAAGTCTTCTATGAGAATAAGAAAATCAAGTCATAGACACACATCTAGAAGAGATAGTGAAATTGAAAGTGAAGAAGAAGATCTAGATAAAATATAAGCACTTATGGCTAGAAGGATGCAGAGAGGAAAAGGTAAGTACAAAGGCAAGTTACCACTTGTATGCTTTAATTGTAAAGAGATTGGACACTTTACTACAAGATGTCCTAACAGAAGAAAAGATGACAGAGTTAATGATAGATCTTTTGAGAAGAAATCTAACAGAGGTGATAACAAGGATTATAGAATTTACCGACAATAAAAAAGAAGAGATACCCGAGACTACAAGGACAAAGGCAAGAAAGCCAACTGCCTAGATGCTTGCAAAGATGAAGTTATTGACACCGAACTTGATGAAGACATCGAGATGGTGTTTGTGGCTGTAAAATATGATTTAGATGAAGATGAAAGGAATGTAGAATCCACACTCACATCTAAGGTTAGAAAGAATGACATCTGGATTATAGATAGTGGCTGCACTCACAACATGACTGGTGATAAAGAAAATTTTAACACTTTTGTGTATTATAATGGTGGTATAGTAAGAATGGGTAATGATACACCTTGTCTAGTTGAAGGTAAAGGAACTATAATTTTGAATAACCCGATTAAATGTGAAAATGATTATTGGGTAAAAGGATTGAATTATAATCTGTTGAGTTTTTCTCAGCTAAATAATTCATGTCACAGAGTAGCATTTGAGAATAAGAAGGAAAAGATCTTCAATGAATTAGGAAGATTGATTGGTACTAATGAACAGACAAAAGCTAACTTATTCTATCTAAATGAAACCAACACCACTTTCTTAATGCCTAGAAACAAAGACATATGGTTGTGGCACAAAATATTGTGTCATGTGAATTTTGACAACATGATTAAAATAAGCCGAAGGAGAAATGTAAGAGGCTTACTGATGATGACAAATCCCGACAACATCATGTGCAAGAATTGTCAAAAAAGTAAAATGACAAAGTCTAGTTTCAAAATTAAAACCCATACATCTGATGATATTCTAGAATTAGTCCATACTGATCTATGTGGACCAATGAGGACAAAGAGTTATTATGGAGATAGATATTTTATTCTCTTTGTTGATGATTACTCTAGAATAATGACAATTATGTTTGTAAAAGATAAATCTAAAACATTCAAGATGTTTAAATGGTATAAGGCTATGGTATAAAAAAAAAGTGGTAAGGATTTGAAATGCTTAAGATCATATAGAGGAGGAGAGTTTATATTAGATGAATTCACTAATTTATGTAATGAGCATGGTATAGAAAGACTAGTTTCTACACCAAGAACACCATAGGAAAATGGGATTGCTAAGAGAAGGAATAGATCCATAGTTGATTGTGCTAGAATATTAATGATAGAGAAAGGCATCACCCAAATCTTCTAGAGGGAACCTTTCAGTACTGCTGTCTACATGTTAAACAAAGTACGATTGAAGAAGGACACAAAGAAGACACCCTATGAGCTACGGTATGGTAAAAAACCCAATGTAAGTTACTTGAAAATCTTTGGTAGTCAATGTTATATCTTAAAGGATGATAGAAATGGAAAGCTTGACACCAAGAGTGATGAAGGTATCTTTCTAGGGTATTCCACCAAAATTGTTGAAAGTGAAAATGTAAAGATTGATGAATTTGTAGAAAAGAATGAGCTGGAAAGCACAAACAAACCAGAGGACTACAACAAGTTTGTATACTGTGAAGAACCCAACACTCTACCCGAGAAACAATGCTTAATTCCCAAGAAACAGAATGTTGCAATCGATGATTAGGTTGCAAATACCGATGGTCAGGATAATGATCAAAATAATGTGCAAGGTGATGAAGAAAAGAATGAAGGACAAAATGATGATCAACATGATAGACAAAGAGCTGAACTAGTTCTTTCTAGATATGTAAGAAGGAACCATCTAGAGATCCAGATCATAGGAGATGAGAAAGTTGGTACAAGAAAAAGAAGTAAGTCTTTAAACTCAAGTTGTTTAATTTGTGAGTTTGAGCCAAAATCTATCAATGTTGCACTTGATAATGAAGAATGGATAAGTGCTATGAATGATGAGATTGAGAAGATTGAGAAGAACAAGACATGGTCACTTGTGCCAAGACCAGATGACAAGAATGTCATTGGTACTAAATGGATATTCGAGAATAAGTTAAATGAGAATGGAGAAGTCACAAGAAACAAAGAAAGACTAGTATTCAAGGGGTATGCACAAGAGGAAGGTATTGGCTATGGAGAAACCTTTGCACCCATTTCTAGGCTAGAAGGTGTAAGAATACTACTTGCTTATGCTGCATTCAAAGGATTCAAGGTATACCAGATGGATGTCAAGTCAACATTCCTAAATCAAATACTTGAAGAAGAGGTATACATTGAGCAACTAGAAGGGTTTGTAGATCCAGACAAGAGAAACATGGTATGTAGACTTCATAAAACCTTGTATGGATTGAAACAAGCTCCTAGATCCTGGTATGAATGACTTTAATCCTATCTTATAAGTATTGGATTTGTAAGGACTAGTGAAAATAATAATCTTTATTTGAAGGAAGATACTGATGCTAACACTTTGATTGCTGAAATATTTGTTGATGACATTGTATTTGGAAGCAATGATATACTATGAAAATAATTTTCTAATGAGATGAGTAAAGAGTTTGAGATGTCCATGTTTGGAGAGATCAAGTTCTTTCTTGGTCTACAGATCATTCAACAAAGTGAAGGTATTTTCATTACACAGTCCAAATACATTAAAGAGGTCCTAAAAATATTCAAGA